>QRFJ01003180.1:0-45968 GCA_006176705.1 Cocos nucifera | reverse complement strand
ATCCTCTCTCTCTCTCCATGTCCCAAAGGAAAGTTGGGCTTCCAGTTTGGTGAGATCCAGGCAAGAAAAAAGCTTGAGAGAAAGGAAGAAGGAATTGCTGCAGAGATTGACTGCTGATCTTCAAAGGAGTTTTGAAGAATCCCTCCCAAATCAGATCCAGATCTATATTTTTGGAAGAAGTGATAAAAGAAGGAGAAGAACTTCCAGATCTTAGCTTGAGATGGATATGGTAGAGGCTAGGTGCTTCGTAGGCCTAGATACCAAAACCTCAGAACAATCATCAGGATCATCAAAGATATCAGATTATCCCAATATCAAGATATAAATTAAATAGATTAATTTATTTTATTTTTATTATTAGATCCTAAAATAAAATCTTAGATCTGATCTAGATTCATGAAAAAAATTTTAAAAATATCTCTCTTGATCAAATCAAGATCTGAAACGAACCTGATCCAAAAAATAGGATTTTTTCCTTCAATTGTACAGAGCCAGGTTCCCATAAATATTTAAGATCTAATTTTTAATTTATTTTTGATCTAAAAAATTAGTGATTTTAGATATCACATGTGATGTGATTAATCTAAATTAAAAATTAAAATTAAATATATAGATCTAAGTTCTACAATATGCATGACTCGTTTGTAAAATAGAATAGTTCTATATAGTCTATGCATGATCATGATTTAATTTTGATTAATTATAATTTAGATCATTTATTTTTTTATTTTTTGATATTATAAATGTTATAATAAGTCTAAAAAAAAAAATAAAAAAATTATTTAATTTTTAGTCATATGATATGAGATGATGCATTTAGACTAGTTGTAAGAATAGTTTACATAATTATCTAGATTAAATTTATTTTGATATGATTAATTTAATTTAATTTTTTAGATAATTATGAGATAATTTAGATCTAAAAATATGCATGAATAGATACATGAGATGTATGCAAAACAATTATTAATTTAGATCAATTTTATATAGAGATATAATATGTATCTAACTAGTTTTGTAGATTATATTTCTGATTAAGATATTTTCTGGCCGTCCGATCTAGTGATAAAGTAGGATTTAAATGGCCATCTCCTTCCATTCGATGGGGTTTCTTATGATGTGTAGGTGTGCGCGTTCGTCCTTAATCAGAAATCAAGAAACTTACTTTCTATAAAAATCCTAGATCCTGATAACCTAGGATTTTATTTACATTTTGTTTGTGAATCCTAAACATAATTAAGAATTAAGATTATGAAATATTATTAAGGTCTAAAATTAAGAATTTTAATCTAAGATATATTCATAAATTGGGGTTTGGGCTTGGGTAGCTTTAATTAGGTCTAAGCGGTTGGTCAAATCGAATCAAGAGTTGTTAGATTGGGATCAAAGTGCTTAAATTGACTAGCCTAATAGGATTAAGTCTAGGTCAAGATCAAAGTCCATGTAGTATCGATCAAGCTAAACCTAATTAGGCTCAGTAGTTAGAGTTGGATTGTAGGCTAACCGATTGGTTTGGCTCAACAATTTGTTCTAAGGTAAGTTTGGCAGATACGACGACTGATTTTTAATTGGAAACTACTCGACTCGAATGCATTTTGTCGAGTTAATGGCATATCCCTCCACCAATCTCACTTACTGGCACATGTTGTTACTCAGTTCTGCTACTAGGTGGTCAATAATCTGAGCTAACCCATGCCACTAGGTTATCATAAATGGTTATGACTATGTCAAGTTTAATGAGACCTAAATCAAATCTTCCTAAGAAAAGATTAAGTCTAAGGTCTTCCACCATTGTAGATGTGCGGCCTTCCTGGGGTTAATTGTTTCGACTGGTTATAGTGGTTCAGTTGCACCAGGAAGATGCAACCATATCTATTAGGCATTGGATGCTATGGGCTGGAGGATGGATTGGGCTCAGTATTCTGGATATGGTGAGAGAGTTAATTAAAAATCCAATCTATGCAAATGGTAGGTCTGACTTAACAAAGGAGTGGATCAATATTCCAGGCACGGAGAGATTCATGAATTAGAGATCAAGTTTGGATGCACCATGATTAGAGAATCATTGAACAAAAGTTGTTCACTCATTGGCTAACCCATCACCAATAACTATTAGGTGAGGTGATGAGTCAGTTGGTGGGATGTACCATCTATTGAAAATCATTAATCATTGAGATTTTTGCATCTTTACAGAGGAAGTATAGGGATCCAAAAAATAGTGGAAGCTAATTTATTTAAAAATTAAAATTCTAGATAAATTGATTAAGTCTTAATTACAATATCTAACTAAAAATATTGACTCTCTATAGGAAAATGTCTGCATCTAATCCACTAGCACGAATCCTGGACACCCATAAACTGATTGGACCAAATTACAAGGATTGGCTTCGAAACTTCAAAATCATTTTGGATTTCAAGAAATTAACTCATGTATTGGACCAGAACCCTCCCACCTTATCAGCTCATCCATCTACTGAACAGAGAGTATCTCTTGAAAAGTGGACGGATGAAGATAACAAGACCAGATATTACATGTTGGGCTCGATGTCTGATGAACTTCAATGCCAACATGAAGATATCAGGACTGCTCGCCAAATGTTGGCTTACCTACAAGAGATGTTTGGTGAACAAAGTTGCGCAGCCAAGTATCAAGTCACTAAATGACTTTTCAAGGCTAAGATACATGATGGGCAGTCAGTTCAAGATCATTGTTTGATGATGATCAAGAATTTGAAAGAGCTTGAGAAGCTTGGAGTGAAGTTAGACTTGGATCTGCAGAATGACATAATTCTACAATCTTTGACTGATGTGTATGGGCAGTTCATCATAAACTACCATATGCATAAACTTCAAAATTTTCTAACCAAACTTATGAACATGCTGGTTACCGCTGAGCTTTCTATGAAAGATTCTAAAGGCTTAGTGCTTGCTATGGAGCGGACTTCTTCCAAGAGAAAGTCTTTTGGAAAGAAGAAGAAGTTTGTGAAAGCGCAGAAAGTGGAAGGAGGAAAGAAGAAAAAAGCAGAGTTGAAGAAGAAGGCCGCTGACAAAGGAAAGTATTTTCATTGCAACAATGATGGTCACTAGAAGCGGAACTGCCTTACATACCTGGCCACCCTGAATAATAAGGAGGCAGGTCCTTCTAGAGATATGCTCGTTATTGAGTCTAACCTTACGATTTCTTTTGCATCCAGTTGGGTGCTTGACTTTGGTTCTAGTACTCATTTGTGCACTTCCATGCAGGGTCTTGAGGATAGTCGGAGGTTGAGGGATGGTGAGATGATTCTGCACGTTGAAAATGGAGCAAGAGTTGCTGCCGTGGCCGTGGGAACATATCCTCTTCGACTACCATCTAGTTTAGACTTAGTTTTAAATGACTGTTATTATGTGCTTGTAGCAAGCATAAATTTAATTTCTATTTCTTGCCTAGCATTAGAAGGCTACGTAATTAGTTTTCTTAAGGACCACTGTAACATTCTTTATGAAAGAAATAAAATTGTAAGTGGTTTCCTTATTAATGATCTTTATCAGTTATATGTTGATGTATCTATTTTTAATATCGAGCAAAATATGAATACCATGAAATGATCTAGGGATAGTCCAAACGATAGGTATCTATGGCACTTAAGATTAGGTCATATAGCAGAAGATAGGGTTAACAAATTAGAGAAAATTAGGCTATTGAGTTCGTTGACTTCCAAGTCATATCCCATTTGTGAATCTTGTCTTCATGGCAAAATGACTAAGCTCCCTTTTGTAGGACATGGAGAAAGGGCCATGGATCTTCTTGCCTTAGTACATACTGATGTGTGTGGCCCATTTGATGTGCCGGCTAGAGACAACTTTATCTACTTCATAACCTTTACCAATGATTTATCTAGGTATGGATACATGTATCTTATGAGACATAAGTCTTTTGAAAAGTTCAAAAAATTTAGACATTAAGTAGAAAAAAATAGAAAACCCATTAAGTTTTCGATCAGATCGAGGAGGTAAACACCTTAATCGAAAATTTTGACTATCTAAGAAAATAGTAGTCTCTCAATGGACTCACCTGGAATACCTCAATCAATGAATTTAAACGAGAATCAAACCTATTGGATATGGTCCGATCCATGATGAGCTTCAAGACCTTTGATTTTTTTTGGGAGATACTATTTGTTAACTCCAATATACTTACTAAATAGATTTCTTCTAAAACCTTCCTACACACCGTATGAGATATGGCATGGTAAGAAACCAGTCTAGTCATTTCAGAATTTGGGGTGTCCGGCTCATATCAAAAGACAACAACGAACAATTAGACTTTAGTCCTTAGAGCTTGATTTATAGATATCCTAAAGGTCATTAAAATATTATTTCTACATTCAGAAGATCATAAATATATTTGAGTTAATATGCCATCTTTCTTAAAAATAGTTTATTCAAGATAGCGGCATTGGAAAGCAGATCAAGCTGAGGAGAAAGTCTCACAGAGCAACGAGCTAAGGACCAAATGGACCAAATAGGTAGCCAATCCAATCACTACCTCCTCCACTCACAGATGGAAAGAGTTTTCCATCCCCCTGAGAGGTACTTAGTACTATTTAGAAGAATAGAAAATATCCTCGTAGGTAATGGAGTTCATGGTGATAATTCCAAAATCTATAAGAGGTGATATCGGATATCAACTCTGAGAAATAGTTAGAGGCAATGAAGGTAGAAATTGACTTGATGCACTCAAACCAAGTCTGGACCTTGGTAGATCCACCAGAAGGTATAGTACTATTGTGTAAATGAATCTACAAGAAAAAGATTGTGCAGATGGAATGTGGAGACATTCAAAGCTAGATTAGTGGAAAAGATTATAGTCATGCGAAGGTATTGATTATCAGGATAACTTTTTGTCAGTAGCTATGCTTAAATCCATTCGCACAATGCTTGCTATTGCAGCCTATTTTGATTTTGAAATATAGCAAATGGATGTGAAAATGGTATTCTTAAATGGATATCTTGAGGAAGAATCTATATGAATAGCCGTAGGATTTCACATCCATGATATGATCAAAAGTATGCAAGCTGCAAAAGTCCATATATGAACTTAAGCAAGCATCTCAAGTTGAAACTCCTTTAATGATGTAATAAATTATTTGATTTCATCAAAAATGATGAGAGCCATGTTCTTCAAAAAGGTCGTGGGAGCACTTTGTCTTCCTCGTATTGTAGTGGAATGAAACCTCCTTATTGGAATGATTTCCCATGTTGACCAAGTTAAAATTGGTTTAAAAGAATTCTCTATAAACCTAGGAAAAGCATCCTTATTCCAGGAATTAAGGTCTATAGAGTAGACCGAATAGGTGCTAGGACTTTCACAAAAGATTACATGGAGAAGTGCTAAAGATTTTAGCATGAAAACTCTAAGAGGGGTTTGGTACCTTCAGACATGGCATTCATCTTTCAAAAAGATGTCCCTAGCACACTGAGAAAATAGAACCATGAGAAGATCCCTTATGCTTAGCAATGGGAGTCTCATGTATGCCATGTTATATTACACGACCTGATATAGCCATGCTGTGAGTTCACAAGAAGATATCAGTCGAATCCAGGTGAAGAATACTGGACTTCTATAAAATGTATCCTTAAGTACTTGAGAAGAACTAAGATATGTTGTTGGTCTTTGTAATGGAGAACTCCAAGTCAGGGGTATACAGACGAATTTTATGTCATGTAGATGATCGAAAGTCGAATCTGAAGTCTTTTGTGTGTAATGGTGGAGCTATCAGTTTGAAAAAGTTTCAAGCACACATAATAGCAGATTCCACCATGGAAGCAAATACATTGCTACGTCAGAAGCTACAAAGGAGGCATTCTGGTATAAAAAGTTTACTGCAGAGATCGGAGTGATGCCATCAGATGTCATTCTTCTATACTGCGGCAATAATGGCACTATAGCCCTTGCTAAGGAGCGAGGTCCTGACCAAAAAATCCAAGCACATATCGAGCGGTGATACCACCTCATCCGCATTAACCTCAAGAGGGATACATCGAGGTCAAGAGAGTGACTCCACAGACAATGCGGCAGACCCACTCATAAAGTCGTTGGGCCAGAAGAAGATCGATGTCCACCTTAAGAAGATGGGACTTAGATTGGTAGCCAATTGACTTTAGGTCAAGTGGAAGTTTGTTAGATATGTATGCCCTAAAAGCCAGAATTGGCTGACACTTATAATACAATTCTAGGGATAAAATTATAATTTTGATTATAAATAATAAAATGAATTATTTTCTATCATAATTATGTATTTAGTGTCTGTGATACATCCCTTGAGTTAATGGTAATGATAATTCTTATTTTTAAGAGTTGAAAATTTCAGATAAGAATTATCATTATTAACTCATAAAATGCTCCTGACCGTAGGATCATCATGAGGATGGTGATTGATTTAGAAGGTTGGTGTACAATCACTTCTTTATAGTAGATGAGTCTTGAGTCTACAGTGTGGAGACACCAGAGTGAGAGTGTAGGTACTCGTTAGAGAACGAGGGTACTGAGCGTGACCACCTCGAGTAGTCATAAGGAAGTCTATCTTCTCATCGATGACTGACTTGAAGCTGTAGCGGTGTATCTGGTTCTTTAACCTGAGGTGCATCGGTAGTTCACCTTGAGGGTATTATAGTTTGACTACACCATGACTCGATCTCCTAGCTATTAGAAATCCTAAAGTGTATGTTGGCTATAGCACGTTCATTGTAGGAATTGGATTGCACCAAGAGGGAATCTATCTACCTCGGTGGATGAGGAGCAGTCCAATGATGATCATGAGAATCAAGTCCATAAGCCCATGGCCATGGCAGACTGAAATAATAGAAAGAGTTTCTATTAAGATTTTCACATCGGACTTGAATCGAATGATTAAATCATATGATAGAAATTAGGGTTTGACGAGTTCACCTTAACCCTAATCTAATTGGGGATCAAGATAGAAGAACTTAATCACACAGGTAGCTGCATCGGAAGGTTCATTTTTAGTTTTGATGGGTTGCCACCATATACTGCTAGATGTCACTGGTGGATTTTGGGAGCAATTAGAATGATTTAGATGACCGATCATTCTAGTTGTCTGAATTAGAAGAGTTCTGATCCATCGAAAGGTTTTCGATGATGTCGATGATGGAGATCACGACATATCCCATTACCATACAAAACTGAACCTAATTGGATCACACAAATAAGGGTTTAGATCTGGATATCATCAATTAGACTAACCCAATTCAATTGATTTGAATTAGATTCAATTAGGTTCAAGAAAATTGTGCTAGCACACGATTGAACCTAACGTTCTCCTATTATTATCATTAAAAGTTGTCTCGACTGAGCCAAATGAGTTTGTGCTCACTCAAGTACCTTACTTGGTCTGACTAAAGCTTTTCTAGGTCAGAAAAGGGTTGTCTTAATTTATGAGATAAATTTGAGACAACACCTGCCATTTTTCATCACCTGCTAATTCTTGTCCTTTGACTTTGGTCAAACATTGACCTTTGACCCTTGGACATCTGTCTATGTGTCATGCATTTATTGGAGAGTAGATAGAGGCTTGTCCCCTTACTGGAATTTGGAAAGGATGGGGCACACGCCTAGGGAGGTGTGCGCCCATGGATAGGGATGCCTGAAGTCCCATACGGATGGGACTCCAGCTTGCTTCTTGGATTCTACTTAGGTGACCCTTACCCATAGACTTTGATCAATCTTAGGATGAATTAGTGGGGCTCTCATCTAATTAGATCAAGTGATGTCATCCCACTAATCAGATTTAGATCTGATTGCATGAAGCAACACGATTGGCCGGGATGATGTGGCATTGCATGGCGCAGTAATGTCTATAAATAAACCCTATGATAGTTCATGATGAACTGCCCATATGCATCAGTCAAAGATTGCAGAATTATATCATTCTATAGATCCAGGTCCAACTTCACTTCGAGCTTCTCAAGCTCTTCCAAGTCTTTGATCATCATCAGATAATGATCTTGGACTGACTGCCCATCCTGCAATTTAGTCTTGAATAGTCGTTTAGTGACTTGATACTTGGCTGTGCGACTATGTTCACTAAACATCTCTTATTGGTGAGCTAACATTTGGCGGGCAATCCTGATATCTTCATGTTGGTGCTGAAGCTCATTAGACATCGAGCCCAACATGTAGTATCTGGCCTTGTTATCTTCATCCATCCACTTGTCAAGAGATGCTCTCTATCCAGTCAATGAGCTGATAAGGTGGGAGGGTCTTGGTCCAATACATCAGTTAACTTCTCAAAACCCAAAATGAATTTAAAGTTCCAAAGCCAATCCTTATAATTGGGTCCGATCAGTCTATGGAAGTCCAGGATACATGCTAGTGGGTTGGACATAGACATTTTCCTGTAGAGAGTCAAAGTTTTTAGTTAGATATTATAATTAAGACTTGATCAATTTATTTATGAATTTTATTTTTAAATAAATTAGCTTCCACTATTTTTTTTGGATCCCTACACTTCCTCTGTAGAGTTGAGAAAATCTTCATGATTAATGATTTCTAGTGGATGGTGCGGTCCCACCAACTGACTCATCACCTCACCTAATAGTTATTGGTGAAGGGTTAGCCAATGAGTGAACAACTCTTGTTCAATGATTCTCCAATCATGGTGCACCAAAACTTGGTCTCTAATTCATGAATCCCACCATGCCCAAAATATTGATCCACTCCTTAGTTAAGTCAACCCACCATTTGCATAGATTGGATTAAACTATAACACCCTCAAGGCGAAATGCCGATGCACCTCGCGTCAAAGAACCAGACACACCACTATAGCTTCGAGCCAATCATCGATGAAAAGGTAGACTTTCTTATGACTGCTTTAGATGATCATGCTTAGTGCCCTCGTTCTCTAATAAGTACCTATACTCTCGCTCTGATGTCTCTACACCATAGACACGAGACTCATCTATTATAAAGAAGTGATTGTACACCAACCTTTCGGATTAATCACCATTCTCATGATGATCCTACGGTCAGGAGCATTTTATGAGTTAATAATGAAAATTCATGTCTTAAATTTTGAATACTTGAAAATAAGAATTATCATTATCATTAACTTAAGAGATGTATCATAGACACTAAATACACATTATGATAGAAAATAATCCATTTTATTATTTATAATCAAAATTATAATTTTACCCTTAGAAGTGTACAATAAGTGTCAGCCAATTTTGGCTTCTAGGGCACACATATCTAACACTAAGTACCTCTCAGAAGGATGGAAAACTTTTTTCGATCTACGAGGTGTAGGTAGTGATTGTGTTGGCTCAACCTGATTTGGTTCCATTTGGTCCTTAGCTCGTTGCTCTTGTGAGAGTTTCTCCTTGAGCTTGGTCTGCTTTCCAATGATGCCATCTTGAATGAATTATTTTGTAAGAAAGATGGCTTGTCGACTCACAATCACATTATGATCTTCTGAAAAGTAGAAATAATATCCTAATGACTTTTTAGGATATCCTATGAATCGAGCTCTAAAGGACCTGAAGTCTAACTTGTCCACTTGTTGTCTTTTGACATGAGTTGGACAACTCCAAATTCTGAGATGACTTGAACTTAATTTCTTACCATGCCATATCTCATAGAGTATGGTAGGAACAGTTTTAGAGGGAACCCTATTTAGTAAGTATATTGCAGTCAATAGACTATGTCCTCAAAAAAAATCAGGAAGGTCTATGAAGGTCATCATGGATTGGACCATATCTAATAGGGTCCGATTCTTCCATTCTGAAATCTCGTAGAGTTGAGATATTCCAGGTGGAGTCCATTAAGAGACCATGCCATTTCTCTTGAGATAGTCAAGGAATTTTTGACTAAGATATTCATCTCCTTGATCTGATCAAAGAACCTTAATGAATTTTTCAGTTTGCTTTTTGACATCATGTCTGAATTTTTTGAACTTTTCAAAAACATCAGACTTGTGTCTCATAAGATACACGTACCCATACCGAGATAAATCATCGATAAAGGTTATAAAGTAGACAAAGTTGTCTCTAGCAGGCACATTAAATGGGCCACACACATCAGTATGTACTAGGGCAAGTAGATCCATGGCCCTTTTCCCATGTCCTACAAAAGAGAGCTTAGTCATTTTGCCATGAAGACAAGATTCACAAATTGGATATGACTCGGAAGCCAACGGACTCAATGGCCTGATTTTTTTCAATTTGTTATTCTTATCTTCTGCTATATGACCTAGTCTTACATGCCATAGATATCTATCATTTGGATTATCCCTAGGTCATTTTGTTCTTATGGAATTCATATTTTGTTCGATATTAAAAATAGATACATCAATATGTAACTGATAGAGACTGTTAATGAGGAAATCACTTGCAATTTTATTTCTTTCATAAAGAATATTACAATGGTCCTTAAGAAAACTAATTACATAGCCTTCTTGTGCTAAATATGAAATAGAAATCAAATTCCTTCTTGCAGTAGGCACATAGTAACAATCCCTAAGTACTAAATCTAAGCCAGACGGTAATCGAAGAGGATAGATTCCCACGACCACAGCAGTAACTCTTGCTTCATTTTTGACATGTTGGATCATCTCACCATCCCTTAGCCTTCTGCTATCCTCAAGACCCTGTATGAAAGTACACAAATGAGCACTAGAACCAAAGTCAAGCACCCAACTAGATGTAGAAGAAACTATAAGGTTAGATTCAATAACAAGCATACCTCCAGAAGGACCTATCTCCTTCTTATTCTTCAGGGTGGCCAGGTATGTAGGGTAGTTCCGCTTCCAGTGGCCATCATTGTTGCAATGAAAATACTTTCCTTTGTCAGCGGCCTTCTTCTTCAACTCTGCCTTCTTCTTTCCACCTTCCATCTTTTGCCTTTTTATAGACTTCTTCTTCTTTTCAAAAGACTTTCTCTTGGAAGAAGTCCATTTCATAGCAAGCATTGAGTCTTTAGAATCTTTCATAGAAAGCTCAGCAGTAACCAGCATGTTCATAAGTTCGGCCAGAGTACTCTAAAGTTTATGCATATGGTAGTTCATGATGAGTTGCCCATATGCATCAGTCAAGGATTGCAGAATTATGTCATTCTGTAGATCCTGATCTAACTTCACTCCAAGCTTCTCAAGTTATTCCAAGTCCTTCCAAGTCCTTGATCATCATCAGACAATGATCTTGGACTGACTACCCATCATGCATCTTAGCTTTAAAAAGTCATTTAGTGATCTGATATTTGGCTGTGCGACTTTGTTCACCAAACAACTCTTACAGGTGAGCCAACATTTGGTGGGCAGTCTTGATATCTTCATGTTGGCACTAAAGCTCATCAGACATCGAGCCTAACATGTAATATCTGACCTTGTTATCTTCATCCATTCATTTATTGAGAGACACTTTCTATTTAGCAGACGGATGGACTGGTAAGGTGAAGGAATCTTGGTCCAACACATGAGTTAACTTCTTGGAATCCAAAATCATTTTGAAGTTTCGAAGCCAATCCTTGTAATTAGATCTGGTCAGTCTATGGGTGTCCAGGATATAGGTTAGTGGTTGGATGCAGACATTTTTCTATAGAGAGTCAAAGTTTCTAGTTAAATTTTGTAATTAAGAGATAACCAATTTATTTAAGAATTTTATTTTTAAATAAATTAGCTTTCACTACTTTTTTGGATCCCTATGCTTCCTTTGTAGAGATGCAAAAATCTCCATGATTAATGATTTCAAGTGGATGGTGTAGTCCCACCAACTGACTCATCACCTCACCTAACAGTTATTGGTGAAGGATTAGCTAATGAGTGAACAACTCTTATCCAATTGATTCTCTAATCATGGTGCATCCAAACTTGATCTCTAATTCATGAATTTTATCGTACCCAAAATATTGATTCACTCCTTAGTTAAGTCAGATCCATCATTTGCATAGATTGGATTCCTAATTGGATCTCTCACTGTATCCAAAATATTGAGCCCAATCCATCCTCCAACTCGTAGCATCCAATGCCTAATAGATATGGTTGCATCTTTTTGGTACAACTGAACCACTATGACCAACCAAGAATAATCAACCTCGAGAAGGACCTGCATATCTATAATGGTGAAAGACCTTAGACTTAATCTTTTCTTAGGAAGATTTGATTTAGGTCTCTTTAAACTTGACTTACAATAGCCATAACAACTATGACTAACCTAGTGGCATGGGTTAGCTCGGATTATTAACCACCTTAGATCTGGATTGGATCGATACATTTGGCCAGGTAAGTGAGACCGATGGAAGGAATATGCCATTAACTCAACAAGAATGCAATCAAGTCGAGTAGCTCTCAATTAAAAACCAATCAGTCGTATCTGCCAGACTTACCTTAGACATCAAAATTTTGAGCCAGAATCAATCAGGTTAGCTTACAATCCAGACTCTAACCACTGAGCCTAATTAGGTCTTAGCTTGATCGATCACTCATGTGCTTCGATCTTGACCTAGACTTAATCCTATTAGGCTGGTCAATTTAAGCACTCTTGGTCCCATCTAACCAACTCTTAATTCGATTTGATCAACCGCTTAGACCTAATTGAGCTACCCAAGCTCGAACCCAATTTTATGAATATATCTTAGATCTAAAATTAGAATTTTAGATCTAACATATTTCATAATCTTAATTTTTAATTAAGTTTAGGATAAATAAATAAAATATATAAATAAAATTCTAGGGTTTTATAGAAAATAAGTTTTGAATTTCTAATTAACGACGAACGTGCAGCACCCCTACACATCATAAGAACACCCCATTGATTGAAAGGAGAGGGCATTTAAACTCTACTTTGTTCTTATGACTGGACGGCCTAGGGGAATGCCTTAATTAGAAATGTGAAAACTACAAAACTAGTTAGATCTACATCATATATCTCATATATAAAAATTGATCTAACTATAAAGATATTTTGCATACATCTCATGTATCATATCATGCATATTTTTAGATCTAAATTATCTCATAATCATCTAAAAAATAAAATTTAAATTGATCATATCAAATTAAAATCTATTCTAGATTATTATGTAGAACTATTCTACAACTAGTCTAAACATGCATTCATCATATCTTATATGAATAAAAATTAAATAATTTTATGTTTATTTTTTAGATCTTATGATAATATTTATAACATCAAAAAACAATAAATAAATAGATCTTAAAATTATAACTAATCAAATTAAATTATGATCATGCAAGACTATACATAGAATAATTCTATTCTATAACTAGTCATGCATCTCATACAACTTAGATCTATATAATTTAATTTCTTAATTTTTTTAATTTTAGATCTAATCATATCTCATGTGATATCTAAAATATCTAATTATTAGATTAAAAATAAATTAAAATTAGATCTAAATTATTTATTGAAACCTGGCTTTGACATCAGTTGAAGAGAAAAACCTATTTTTTGGATCAGGTTCATTCAGATTTGATTTTAACCAAGAAAAAAATTTAAAATTTTTTTTTCTTAAATCTAAATTAGATATAATACCTTTTAGATTTGATTAGATGGATCTAATAAATAAAATAAAAATAAATTAAATTAGATTTAATTTATACCTTGTTGTTGGATAATCCTATTATCTTGTGATGATCCTATTGGTTGCTTGAGGTTCTAGATGCAGCCATGCAATTGCCTGGCCGGTATCCACTCAGACAGGATCTTGAGATCTCCTCCTTCTCAATCTATCCTCCAAAGATCAGATCTGGATCTGATCTTGAAGATCTTCAAAAATATTTTTTGAAGATCTGGTGTCGTCTCTTGCAGCAGTGCTGCCTTCTTTCTTTCTTTCTTGTCGCCTTTCTCTTGCCTGGATCGCACCAAACTAAAGCCCAAGGCCTCTTGGGCGTGGAGAGGAGGGAGAAGATTAGAGGTAGGCATGGAGAAGAGGGGAGAGGGGCTATGTGGCATGGGCAAAGGAAGAACTCTTGAAACCTACGCGCAGACAGGATTTATATAGACCCTACTGCACCATGTAGTGCCACATCATTTCGGCCAATCACGTCTCTTCATGTAATCAGATCTAAATTTGATTAGTGGGATGATATCACCTGATCTAATTAGATAAGAGCCCTACTCAAACATCCTTGGGTGGCTCCAAGATTGGTCAAAGTAGAGTCTTAAGCACCATCTAAGTTTATTCCATGAAGCAACCTGGAGTCCCATTTGTATGGGACTCCAGGCATCATCATCCTTGGGCGCACACCTCCTTAGGCATGCACCCCTTTTCTTTTCTCCTTTTAGCAGGTGGACAAAGGTCAAATCTCTCTTCTATGGGTGTATGACACATGGGCAAATATCTAAGTATCAAAGGTCAATTTTGACCAAAGTCAAAAGATAAGAATTAGTAGGTGACGAAAAATGGTAGGTGTTGTTTCAAATATATCTCATAAATTAAGACAATCCTTTTTTGACTTGAATAAGCTTCAGTCAGACTAAGTAAAGATACCTAAGTGAGTCCAAATATATTTGGCTCAGTCAAGATAACTTTTAATGATTATTGAAGGAGAACATTAGGCTCAATCGTGTGCTAGCATGATTTTCTTAAACCTAATTAAATCTTATTCAAATCAATTGAACTAGGTTAATCCAACTGATGATATCCAGATCCAAACTTTTATTTGTGTGACCTAGTTAGGTTTAGTTTCATATGGTAGTGGGATATGTTATGATCTCTATCATCGACATCATCGAAACACCTTTCGATGGATCAGAACTTTTCTGATTTAGAAAACTAGTATGATCGATCATCCAAATCCTTCTAATTGCTCCCAAAATCCATCAGTGACACCTAGCAGTATATGGTGGCAACCCATCAAAGCTAAGAATGAACCTCTCGGTGCAGTTACCTGTGTGATTAAGTTTTTTTATCTTGAGCCCTGATTGGATTAGGGTTAAGGTGAACTCGTCAAACCCTAATATCCATCATATAATTAATCATTCAATTCAAGTCCAATATGAAAATCTTAATAGAAACTCTTTCTATTATTTCACTCTACCATGGCTATGGGCTTATGAACTTGATTCTCATGATCATCATAGGGTTACTCCTCATCCACCGAGATAGATAGATTTCTTATTGGTGCAGTCCAATTCCTACAATGAACATGCTATAGCCAACATACACCTCAGAATTCTGAATGACTAGAAAATTGAGTTATGGTGTAGTCAAACTATAACACTCTTAAGATGAACTATCGATGTATCTCAGGTTAAAGAACCAGACACACAACTACAGCTTTGAGCTAGTCATCGATGAGAAGGTAGACTTCCTAATGACTGCTCGAGGTGGTCATGCTCAGTACTCTCATTCTTTAATGAGTACCTATACTCTCGCTCCAATATCTCTACACCATAGACTCAAGTCTCATCTACTATAAAGAAGCGATTATACATCAACCTTCCGGATCAACCACCATTCTCATGTTGATCCTACGGTCGGGAGCATTTTATGAGTTAATAATGAAAATTCATATCTTAAATTTTCAACTCTTGAAAAATATGAACTATTATTATTATTAACTCAAGGAATGTATCATAGACACTAAATACATATTGTGATAGAAAATAACCTATTTAATTATTTATAATCAAAATTATAATTTTGCCCTTAGAAGTGTATAACAAGTGTCAGCCAATTCTTACTTCTAAGGCACACATATCTAACACACACAGCGCTCCTTCACACCATAAGAACACCCCATCGAATAAAAGGAGAGGACCTTTAAACCCTACATCGTTCTTATGACTGGATGGCCAAGGTGCACGCCTTAATCAGAAAAATGATAAATCTATAAAACTAGTTAGATCTACATCATATATCACATATATAAAAATTGATCTAACTAAAAACATATTTTGTATACATCTCATGTATCATATCATACATATTTTTAGATTTAAATTATCTCATAAACAACTAAAAAATAAGATTTAAATTTAATCATATCAAATTAAAATTTATCCCAGATAATTTTGTAGAACTATTCTACAACTGGTCTAAACATGCATCTACAATATCTCATATAAATAAATTAAATAAATTTATTTTTATTTTTTAGATCTAATTATAACATTTATAATATTAAATAATAATAAATAAATACATCTCATGAGTACCTATACTCTCGCTCCAATATCTCTACACCATAGACTCAAGTCTCATCTACTATAAAGAAGTGATTATACATCAACCTTCCGGATCAACCACCATTCTCATGTTGATCCTACGGTCGGGAGCATTTTATGAGTTAATAATGAAAATTCATATCTTAAATTTTCAACTCTTGAAAAATATGAACTATTATTATTATTAACTCAAGGAATGTATCATAGACACTAAATACATATTGTGATAGAAAATAACCTATTTAATTATTTATAATCAAAATTATAATTTTGCCCTTAGAAGTGTATAACAAGTGTCAGCCAATTCTTACTTCTAAGGCACACATATCTAACACACACAGCGCTCCTTCACACCATAAGAACACCCCATCGAATAAAAGGAGAGGACCTTTAAACCCTACTTCGTTCTTATGACTGGATGGCCAAGGTGCACGCCTTAATCAGAAAAATGATAAATCTATAAAACTAGTTAGATCTACATCATATATCACATATATAAAAATTGATCTAACTGAAAACATATTTTGTATACATCTCATGTATCATATCATACATATTTTTAGATTTAAATTATCTTATAAACAACTAAAAAATAAGATTTAAATTTAATCATATCAAATTAAAATTTATCCCAGATAATTTTGTAGAACTATTCTACAACTGGTCTAAACATGCATCACAATATCTCATATAAATAAATTAAATAAATTTATTTTTATTTTTTAAATCTAATTATAATATTTATAATATTAAATAATAATAAATAAATAAATCTAAAAATTATAATTAATTAAATTAAAATTATGATTATGCTAGACTACACATAAAATAATTTTATTTCTAGTCTTGTCATGCATCTCATACATCTTAGATCTAGATTATTTAATTTTTAATTTTTTAATTTTAAATCTAATCATATCTAATGTGACAATTAAAATTATTTAATTATCAAATAAAAAATAAATTAAAATTAAATCTAATAAATTATGGAACCTAGCTCTAATACCAGTTGAAGGAAAAAACTTATTTTTCGGATCAGGTTTATTTAGATCTGATTGGATCAGGAGGAATATTTCAAAAAAAAATTTTCTAAGATTATAATCAAATCTGAGACTTCTCAAATCTAATCTTATTAATCTAATAATAAAAATAAAATAAAAATAAAAATTAAATCTAATTTAATTATATCTTTATTTTGGATAATCCAATTATCCTGTAATGATCCCGATGTTTGTCTGAGGTTCTGAATGTAGCCACGTAAGCATCTGGCCTCTACCGGTATCCACTCAGGCAAGATCTAGAGATCTTCTACTTCTCAATCAATCTTCCAAAAATTAAATATAGATCTGATCTTGTAGGTCTTCAAAACTTCTTTTGAAGAACTATCGTTGTCACTTGCAGCAGTGTTGCCTTCTTCCTTTCCTGGCGCCTTTCACTTGCTTGGATCACACCTTATTCATGCCCATAACCCCTTAGGCAAGGAGAGGAGAGAGAGGATCAGAGGGTGGTGTGGAGAAGGAGGGAGAGAGGCTTTGTGGTGTGGGCTAAAGGTAGAAGCATTAAAAACCTAGGCGTAGATAGGGTTTATGTAGATCCTGCTGCGCCATGCAGTGCCACATCATCCCAACCAATCATGGCCCTTTGAGCAATCAGATCTAAATCTAATTGATAAAATGACATCATCTGATCCAATCAGATGAGAAACCCTCAAAACTCTCCTAAGGTGGCACCAAGACTGGGTCAAATAAGAGTTCTTGGCACCATAGAGTTTAATCTCCTGAAGCAACCCTGATGTTCCATCTGTATGGGACTCCTCCTTTATCCTCATGGGGTGCACATCTCCCTAGGTATGCACCCTCTTCCTATTTGTATTTAGTAATAGGACAAGGCTCCAGGTACTCTCCTATAGGCGCATGACACATGGGCAGATGTCCAAGCATCCAGGATCAATATTTGACCAATGTCCAAAAATAGGAATTAGCAGGTGACCGAAAATGATAGGTGTTGTCTTAAATTTATCTTATAAATTAAGACAACCCATTTCTAATCTGGACAAGCTCTAGTCAGACCAAGTAAAGATTCTTGAGTGAGCCCAAACACATTTGGCTTAGTCTAGACAAGCTATAATGATTATTAAAGGAGAACATTAGGCTCAATCGTGTGCTAGCATGATTTTTTTGAACCTAATTGAATCTTATTCAAATCAATTAAACTGGGTTAGTCCAATTGATGACATCCAGATTCAAATTCTTATTTATGTGACCCAGTTAGATTCAGTTTCATATGGTAATGAAATATGTCGCAATCTCCATCATCGACATCATCGAAATACCTTCTGATGGATCAAAACTTTTTTGATTCAGACAACTAGTATGATCGATCATCCAAATCATTCTAATTGCTCTTAAAATCCACCAGTGACACCTAGCAGCATATGGTGGCAACCCATCAGAACTGAAAATGAACCTCTTGGTGCAGTTACCTATGTGATTAGGTTCCTCTATCTTGAGCCCCAATCAGATTAGGGTTAAGGTGATCTCATCAAATCCTAATATCTGTCATATGAATTAATCATTCAATTCAAGTCCAATGTAAAAATTCTAATAGAAATTCTTTCTATTATTTTACTTTGCCATGGCCATGGGCTTATGGACTTGATTATCATGATCATCATAGGGCTGCTTCTCATCTATCGGGGTAGATAGATCTCCTATTGGTGCAATCCAATTTCTATAATGAACATGCTATAGCCAACATACACCTCAAGATTTCAAATGGCTAGGAGATCGAGTTATGGTATAGTCAAACTATAACACCCTCAAGGTAAACTATCGATACACCTCAGATCAAAGAACTAGACACACCACTACAGCTTCGAACCAGTCATCAATGAGAAGATAGACTTTCTTATGACTGCTCGAGGTGGTCACGCTCAGTGCCCTTGTTCTCTAATGAGTATCTGTACTCTCGCTCCTTTGTCTCTACACCAGAGAATCAAGACTCATCTATCCTAAAGAAGCAATCGTACACCAACCTTCTAGATGAATCACCATCCTCATGATGATCCTATGATTGGGAGCATTTTATGAGTTAATAATGAAAATTCATGTCTTAAATTTTCAGCTCTTGAAAATATGAACTATCATTACCATTAACTCAAGGGATGTATTACAGATACTTTCAAATATACACTATGATAAAAAATAATTTATTTTATTATTTATAATCAAAATTTTAATTTTGCCCTTAGAAGTGTATTATAAGTATCAGCCAATCTGACTTCTAGGGCACACATATCTAAATTCATATCCACAAATGAGTCCAAGGTGTGCAAGCTTTAGAGATCCATCTATGGATTGAAGTAGACATCTCGGAGTTGGAACATATGTTTTGATAAGGTGATTAGAATGTATGACTTCATTAAGAATAGAGAGGAACCTTGCATGTACAAATGGGCTAATGGTTATGTAGTCATATTTTTTATTTTGTATGTGGATGATATTCTCTTAATCGAGAATGACATTCCTGCTCTATAGGGAATAAAGGTTTGTCTGTCATCATAATTCTTCATGAAGGACTTGGGAGAAGCATCCTACATCCTAGAGATGAAGATCTATAGGGATAGATTTAAAAGGTTGCTTGAATTGCCCCAATCCATTTACATTGATATCGTGCTGAAAAAGTTCAACATGAAGAATTCTAAGAAGGGATATCTCCCGATAAGCCATAAAATTTTTCTCTTAAAGAGGAATAATTTGACAACTTCTTAAGAGAGAGAGTGTATAAGTGAAATACCATATGCTTCGATAGTAGATTCTATTATGTATGCTATGATATATACGAGATCAGACATGGCAGACACACTAGAGATAGTGAGTAGATACCAATCTGATCCAAGTGAGAATCACTGGAAGGTTGTAAAAATAATCCTAAAGTATTTGAGAAATACTAAGGACCAATGGCTCATCTATGGAGATACTGACTTGAAATTTATGGGATGGACTAATTTTAGATTCCAATCAGATCACAATGATAGTTTGAGTATGTCAGGTTATGTGTTTATCCTGAATGGTGAAGTGGTCTACCGGAAGAGTTTCAAATAGTAAACTATGGTCGATTCTGTGTGCGAGGTAGAGTATGTCGTGGCATCTGATGCTGTGAAGGAAGCTGTGTGGCTTCGAAAGTTCATCTGTAAGCTAGGAGTGGCACCATCCTTGGATGGTTCGGTTTTGCTTTACTGTGACAGCACTGGAGCCATAGCTCAAGCGAAGGAGCTGAAGGCACATTAGTGCACCAAACACATTCTGCATTGCTACCATCTTATATGAGAAATCATAGAGCGAGGTGACATCAAGCTTCAAAACATCGATGGAAAGAAGAACATGGCTGACCCATTTACTAAAGCTCTTGGAATCAAAGAATTTGATAATCATAAATAGAAGATGGGTATTCGATACTATTCTAAGTGGCTTTAGTCTAAGTGGAGTTGTTGGAATATGTATCCTAAAGCCAATCATTTAGGTTGTAGATGGTTGAGCTAAATATAATTTATACTTAAATTTTAATTAAATAAAATTATTATTCTAATATTTTCATCACTTCGTGCATCTTTCTGTAATGAACTCTTTGTGATAAAGTTCTTAAGACTATTTAGATTTGATAAAGAAGGATTTATCATTTAGTCTTTAAACTGATTACGATCAAATGATTCATTGTTATCCAGGATGATAATGTTAATCAAGAGTAGATCATTGTGTGCCATAAGTGTTGGTTGTCCTCTTAAACAAAAAGCATGGTGATATTGTTATGGCATGCAGGTGAAATATAGAGGTATATTTTACTGATCATGATCCAACTGTAGAGCTTTCTTCTACTAAGATTGCTCATGAAGGATATGGATATATGTGTTTCTTAGACCTAAGATCATCATGATGACTTGCAAGCAACTCACTGCACTGAGGTACCGGACTACTTGAATTTCTAATTCAGTAATGGAAGGCTACTAGGTGTAGTCAAGAACTTGGCTTGTCGGTGCATGAGTCAAGATGGGATTGACCCCTCCAAGTATTAGAGCAAGTGCATCACTGTATTTTAATTTAGCAAATCCTTGATCGAGATAGTCTATATGATGGATGCTGAATTTTGAAATACAATGTGTGTGAATTTTTAGGGTTGGCAGTTAATCCTAGATCATCCTATGAG
Source organism: Cocos nucifera (assembly GCA_006176705.1). NCBI lineage: Eukaryota > Viridiplantae > Streptophyta > Magnoliopsida > Arecales > Arecaceae > Cocos > Cocos nucifera. The sequence goes on along the minus strand of QRFJ01003180.1, from coordinate 24,578 downwards.
CATTATGGTCAAGGGGATGAATTATATGGTAACCATATGCCACAAGTTCCTGAATGTTGTATTATGATTTTTGATCTATCCGAACGTCGGGTATCATTACTAGATAGTCACATCACTTGGTATAGAAAATTAGTTCTTATGCTACCGGCTTAGGATTCGAACCAATAGGGTCATACACAATAGGAGTTTCCACCTGATCTGATGGTTGATCAAAGAGTTTGACTAGATTGGGACTCAGTTATTATTAAAGGATTAATTAGCAATTAGATTACTAATTAGCTTAATTTGATTGAGCAATGAGGAATTGATCAAGTCTAATTGAATTTGATTCAATTAAGTTTGACCTGATCAGATCATGTGATGATCTAATCGCTTATGGGAGATTCGATCCTAATCTGATCAGAAGGTGGACCTAATTAATTTCTAATTTGATTAGAGGTTTATTGATTTGGATTAAGCCTAATTTGGTTGGGTTTGACCTGATCTAATTGGGTCCAGATAAATTAATTTGGATGAAACCAATTTAAACCAATTCAAAGTAAGTTTGAATTTAAACATCCTTCTCCCTACGCCATTGACCTTTGATCCATTCCTTTTCTTCACGCACATTGGGAATGTGCATGGGATTTCTCCATGCCAAAAAGAAGTTGTGCACCTCCTCTTTTCTCTCTTTGACCTGGTTCAAGTGTTGGACCGGTTCAAAGCAAGTTGAATTTTGAATTCAACTTAGGTAGTTAAGAGGTTGAAACCTCCTAACCTCCCATCCTTATCCTTGCACGCAAGTCACTCGATTGACGTCTATTAAAAATGAGATTTTTCAAGGCATGCATGAGAGAGAAGCTTTGGTTGTGCATGGGGGTGCATGAGAAAGAGAGGATCACATCTTTTTGGCATGAGTTTTCTCCAAAGAGAAAGGGATCAAGGTTCTAAATGATGAGCACTGAATCCTAGAGTGGAGACTCTAGGTTTGGATGGAGAGCTTGAGTGCCAGATCTCCATTGGCTTTCACCACCATCTCATCTTCCTCCATTGCATCTTCTGATTTTTAGACAATCCAAAAAATCAAGAGCAGTTCATCGATTTGATCAACGAAGATGGATTGTTGAAGGTCCCGAAGAGGAGCTAGCACTCTAGAGGGACCGATCAGGACTAGGGGCTCCATGTGGACTCATCATAGAGGCCGGACATATGTGCAGCTGCAGCGTGACACGAGAGCAATTTTTTGGTGGATCCAGATTGCAATGATCATCTACCCATGCATAGGTACTATGTTCTGAACATAGATCGGTTAGCAAATATGATTTGCTGATTGAAAGTATTTTATTTTTCTAATTCATATTAATATATTAAAGATCTTGAGTAGAATTTTATGATTAGATCATAGCATGCATAAAATTAATATAGATTAATTTTACTTCTACTACTATATATTTTAAAAAAATTTTGAAAAGCATGCTTAGAATCCTGCTAGATTTCCTTCAAGTTAAGCAACAACGGGTTCTCTAAAAGGGATTTCTTGCTTACCAAGGTTCTCGAGATTTATGATATTTGTAGAGAAAGTGTTCAGCGGATGTTATGCTATTCCACTAATTTTAGACTGCTAATCACATTGTTCTGAGATTAAAGCCATTCTCCCAGAATGGGAAGGCTATTACCAGCATGACTGGATTTCCTTATTTGCTTCCACAAATTTAGGTGAAGTGAAAAAATAGTTTGGTCATGGATGGATTACAGCTAGGTTATCGCTTATGCTCGAGGAAAACCATTGAGTGTGCCAAAAGACTATTGATCTGAGGTGGTTTAAAAGTTCCTAAGTGCTAGGTGAGCTGCTGTTAGAGGAAACAGCTCGGAGACATGCTTTGGCTTGCTCTTTAGGTTGGAGGATGCATAGAGAGTCTTTTTACCTCAGTATACTGACGTCTTCAGCCATTAAACGCTAAAAGTGTGATCAGAAGTAAAAGAACATAATACTCAATCTGAGGCATTACTTAAAGAATAGTCTTTTCGTCTGATTTTCAGACTCAGCACTAGGAGGATAGTATTACAGTAGTAACGTAAACACCTCAGACCGATCAAGTTAATGTCCAAATCACCTCGAATCAGTATGAAGACATCAGCATAGTGAGGTAAAAAAACTCTCTATGCATCCTTCGACCCGAAGAGCAAGCTGAAGCATGCCTCTTAGCTGATTCCTCTAACAGCAGCTCACCCAGCACTTAGGATCTTTTAAACCACCTCAGATCAATAGTCTTTCAGTGTACTTGGTGGTTCTCCTCGAAGATAAGCCATAATCCAGCTATAATCCAACCATGACCAAATTGTTTTCCACTTTGCCTAAATTTATAGAAGCAGATAAGGCATTCCAATCATGCCGATAATAGCCTTCCAATTTTGGGAGAATGGCCTTAATTTCAGAACAACATGATTAACAGTCCAAAATTAGTGGAATAGCATAATATCTATAAAATGCTTTCTCTATAAATATCATAAATTTCGAGGATCCACGTAAGTAAAAAATCCCTCTCAGAGAATCCATTGCTGCTTAACTATTCTCTACTGTTGACCCTATGATTGATTTTGATGATTCTCATACCTTAAGTATTTGAGTATTTAACCATGTATTTTATGAGTGGATGTAGGTCTTTCTAGGTATTTAAATTGAAGAATTAATCCAAGAAAAGATCTATACAAAATCACCAAGTCAAGGGCTTCATAAGAAAAATTTTTGAGTTTCTAACTTGAAGGTGTCGACCCTAAGGCTAAAGGTGTCGACCTCTATTCTGAATGAGACAAAACAGTTTAAGTTTTTAAAGTTTAGGAAGTCCAGGTGTCGATCCTAGGAGCAAAGGTATCGATCCTAGACTTCTGGCACGCTCTGGCATGGACTGGCACACAGAGGGGATGACCCCAGGAATGACCCCTATGCTAGAGGATGATCCTAGGGTCGACCTCTATTGCACAGAATAAAAGACAGAGAGCAAAAATCCTTCGAATCCTAAGAGATGTCGACACCTAAAGAAAAAATGTCGATACCTGAGGAAATGTGTCGATACCTGAAGGAAAGGTGTTGACCCTAATATCGGGATAGGCTATAATGGCTAATTTTCTGCACTTTTTCAATGAGCCATTCTCCACTCCAACGGCTAGTCCAAGCTTGTTAATGGCTAAAACTCACTCAAGAGTCACTTTTAAGTATAAAAATTGTTAGAAAAATATTTTGGATTAAGAGATTAAGGATTGAAGAAAGAAAATCATTCAAACAAAGGGAGTTACAATGAATATCCAAAAATAAGAGAAAAGAGAGAGATTTGAGCTTCAAATTCAGAGAGCATTTAAGAGTCATCTGAAGAAAAAAATCTATTTTCTGGGTCAGATTCATTCAGATTTAATTTGATCAAGAGGAATATTTTAAAAAAAATTTCTCTTAGATCTAAATCAAATTTGATACTTTTCAGATCTAATTTGATAGATCTAAAAAAATTAAAATAAATTAAATTAGATTTAATTTATACCTTGTTCTTGGGTAATCTAATTATCCTATGATGATCCTGCTGATTGCCTGAGGTTCTGAATACAGCCACGCAATCGCTTGACCTCTATCGATATCCACTCGGGTAGGATCTAGATATCTCCTTCTTCTCGATCTATTCTCGAAAGATCAAATATGGATCTGATCTTAAAGATCTTCGAAATAACTTTTGAAGATTCGATGTCGTCTCTTATAGCAGTGCAGTCTTCTTCCTTTCTTGTTGCCTTTCTCTTATCTAGATCGCACCAAACATGAGCCCAAAGCCTCTTGGGCATGGAGAGGAGAGAGAGGATCTAAGGAAGGCATGGAGGAGAGAGGGAGAGAGCAATGTGGCATGGGCAAAGGGAGAAGTCCTATAAAGCTAGGCATAGACAGGATTTATATAGATTCTACTGTGCCATGTAGTGTCACATTATCCCGACCAATCACGTCTCTTCGTGCAATCAGATCTAAATCTGATTGATGGGATGACATCACCTGATCCAATCAAATAAGAGCCCCTCTTCAACACCCTTAGGTGGCACCAAGACTAGTCAAAGCAGAGTCCTTTGGCGCCACCTAGTTTGATTCCAAGAAGCAACCTGGAGTCCCATCTATATGGGACTCTAGGAATCCCTATCCTTGGATGCATGCCATCCTAGGCATTTGCCCCCTCCTTTCCTCTTTCTAGCAAGGGGACAAGCCTCTATCTGCTCTCTTATGGGTGTATGATACATGGACAGATGTCTAAGTATCAATGGTCAACATTTGACCAAAGTCAAAATATAAGAATTAGCAGGTGACGGAAAGTGGTAGGTGTTGTCTCAAATTTATCTCATAAATTAAGACAACCCTTTTCTGACCTGGACAAGCTCTAGTCAGACCAAGTAAAGGTGCCTGAGTGAGCATAAATACATTTGGCTCAGTTGAGATAACTTTTAATAATTGTAGAAGGAGAACATCAGGCTTAATCATGTGCTAGCACGATTTTATTGAACCTAATTGAATCTAATTCAAATCAATTGAACTGGGTCAGTCTAATTGATGATATCTAGATCCAAATTCTTATTTGTGTGATCTAGTTAGGTTCAGTTCTGTATGATAATGGGATATGTCATGATCTTTATCATCGACATCATCGAAACACCTTTCGATGGATCAGAATTTTTTTGATTCAGACAACTAGAATGATCGATCATCCAAATCATTCTAATTGCTCCCAAAATCCACCAGTGACACCAAGTAGTATAAGGTGGCAACCCATCAAAACTGAAAATAAACCTCTTGGTGTAGTTACATATGTGATTAAGTTCTTCTATCTTGAGCGCCGATCAGATTAGGGTTACGGTGAACTCATCAAACCCTAATTTCTATCATATGATTAATCATTTGATTTAAGTTCAATGTGAAAATCTTAATAGAAACTCTTTCTATTATTTTACTCTGCCATGGCCATGAGCTTATGGACTTGATTCTCATGATCATCATAGGGCTGCTCCTCATCTATCGAGGTAGATAGATTTTCTCTTGATGCAATCCAATTCCTACTATGAACATGCTATAGCCAACATATACCTCAGGATTCCAAATGGCTAGGAGATTGAGTCATGGTGTAGTCAAACTATAACACCCTCAAGGTGAACTACCGATGCACCTCAGATCAAAGAATCAGACACACCACTACAGCTTCAAGCTAATCATCGATGAGAAGGTAGACTTCCTTATGACTGCTCGAGGTGGTCACTCTCAGTGCCCTCATTCTCTAACGAGTACCTATACTCTCGCTTCGGTGTCTCTACACCATAGACTCAAGACTCATCTACTATAAAGAAGTGATTGTACACTAATCTTCCAGATCAATCACCATCCTCATGATGATCCTACGGTCCGGAGTATTTTATGAGTTAATAACAAAAATTCATATCTTAAATTTTCAACTCTTGAAAATAAGAATTATCATTACCATTAACTCAAAGGATGTATCACGGACACTAAATATACATTGTGATAGAAAATAATCTATTTTATTATTTATAGTCAAAATTATAATTTTGCCCTTAGAAGTGTACAACAAATGTCAGCCAATTCTTGCTTCTAGGATGCACATATCTAACAAACTCCCACTTGACCTAAAACCAGTTGGCTATAAATCTAAGTTCCATCTTCTCAAGATGGGCTTCGATCTTCTGTTGGCCAAACAGCTTTGTGAGTGGGTCCATCACATTATCTACAGAGTCAACTCTCTTGACCTTGATGTAACCCTTCTCGAGGTAATCGCGGATGAGGTGGTATCGCTGCTCAATGTGCTTGGATTTCTGATGAAACCTCGGCTCCTTAGCAAGGGCTATGGCTCCATTATTGTCGCAGTATAGAGGAATGGCATCTGATGGCATCACTCTGATCTCTATGGTAAACTTTTTATACCAGAATACCTCCTTCGCAGCTTCTGACGTAGTGATGTATTTTATTTTTATGATGGAATCTGCTATCACTGTCTGCTTGGAACTCTTCCAACTGACAATGCCATCATTACACACAAACAGACTTTCAGATGTTGACTTTCGATCATCTACATCGGACATAAAATTTGAGTCTGTATATCCCTTGACTTGGAGTTCTCCATTATCAAAACCAACAACATATCCTTAGTTCTTTTCAAGTACTTAAGGATACATTTCTTAGAAGTCTAGTGTTCTTCATTTGGATTCGACTGATATCTACTCGTGACACTCACAGCGTGGGCTATATCAGGTCGCGTACATAGCATGGCATAGATGAGACTCCTTATTGTTGAAGCATAAGGGATCTTGCTCATGCATTTTATCTCCTCGGGTGTGCTAGGGCACATCTTCTTGGAAAGATGAATGCCATGTCTGAAGGATACCAAACCCCTCTTAGAGTTTTTCATGCTAAATCTCTTTAGCACTTCCTCTATGTACATCTTCTATGAAAGTCCTAGCATCCTATTCGGTTTGTCTCTATAGACCTTAATTTCTAGAATAAAGGATGCTTCTCCTAGGTCTTTCATGGAGAATTCTTTGGATAACCATATTTTAACTATGGTCAACATGAAAATATCATTCCCAATAAGGAGGATATCATCCATGTATAATATGAGGAAGATAAAGCGCTCCTACTAACCTTTTTGAAGACACATGGTTCCTCCTCATTTTTTATGAAATCAAATAATTTGATTACATCATTAAAATGAGTATTCCAACTTCAAGATGCTTGCTTAAGTCCATATATGGATCTTTGCAGTTTGCATACCTTATGATCAGCATCACTGGATGTGAAACCTAGCGGCTATTCCATATAGATATCTTCCTCAAGGTATCCATTTAAGAATGCTATTTTCACATTCATTTGCCATATTTCATAATCGAATTAGGCTGTAATAGCAAGCAACGTGCGGATGGATTTTAGCATAGCTACTAGCGAAAAGGTATCCTGATAGTCAATGCCTTCATGTTGATTATACCTTTTTGCCACTAATCTAGCTTTGAATGTCTCCATATTCTGATCTGCACCAATCTTTCTCTTGTAGATTCATTTACACCCAATAGGTATTATACCTTTTGGTGGATCTACCAAGGTCCAGACTTGGTTTGAGTGCATCGAGTCAATTTCTGACTTCATTGCCTCTAACTATTTCTCAGAGTTGATATCTGATATCACCTCGTTATAGGTTTTAGGATCATCACCATGAACCCCATTACCTACGAGAAACATTTTCTCTACTTTTTTGAAATAGTACCTAAGTACCTCTTAGGGGGATGGGAAATCCTTTCCGATCCATGAGGTGGAGGAGGTAGTGATTGTATTGGCTCAACCTGATTCTGTTCCATTTGGTCCTTAGCTCATTGCTCTTGTGAGACTTTTTCCTCGAGCTTGATCTACTTTTCAATGCCACTATCTTGAATAAACTATTTTTCAAGAAAGATGGCATGCCGACTCACAATCAAATTATGATCTTTTGGAATGTAGAAATAAATATCTTAATGATTCTTTAGGATATCTTATAAACTGAGCTCTAAAGGATCTAAAGTTTAACTTATCCGTTTGTTGTCTTTTGACATGAGTCGGACAATTCCAAATTTTTAGATGACTCAGACTTGGTTTCTTACCATGCCATATCTCATACGGTGTGGTAGGAATGGTTTAGAAGGAACCCTATTCAGTAAGTATATTGCGGTTAACAAACTATATCCCCAAAGAAAATCAGGGAGGTCTGTAAAGCTCATCATGGATCGGACCATATCTAATAGGGTCTGGTTCCTCCGTTCTGAAATCCTATTGAGTTGAGGTATTCTAGGTGGAGTCCATTGAAAGACTATGCCATTTTTCTTGAGATAGTCCAGGAGTTTCAGACTAAGGTATTCACCTCAATCTAATCGAAGGAACTTAGTGGGTTTTTTAGTTTGCTTTTCTACTTCATGTCTGAATTTCTTGAATTTTTCAAAAGCCTTAGACTTGTGTCTCATAAGATACACATATCCATACCTAGATAAATCATCGATAAAGATTATGAAGTAGATAAAGTTGCCTCTAGCTGGCACATCAAATGGGCCGCATACATCAGTATGTACTAGGGCAAGAAGATCCATGGTCCTTTCTCCATGTCCTACAAAAGGGAGCTTAGTCATTTTGCCATGAAGATAAGATTCACAAATTAGATATGACTCGAAAGTCAATAACTCAATAGCCCAGATTTCTCCAATTTGTTAACCCTATCTTCTGCTATATGACCTACTCTTAGGTGCTATAGATATCTCTTGTTTGGACTATCTCTAGGTTGTTTCATGGCATTCATATTTTACTTGATATTAAAAATAGATACATCAATATATAATTGGTAAAGATCGTTAATAAAGAAATCACTTGCAATTTTATTTCTTTCATAAAGAATGTTGCAATGGTCCTTAAGAAAACTAATTACATAGCCTTCTAGTGCTAGGCATGAAATAGAAATTAAATTCCTGCTTGCTGTAGGCACATAATAACAATCTTTTAATACTAAGTCTAAATCAGATGGTAGTCGAAGAGGGTATGTTCCCATGACCACAGTATCAACTCTTGCTCCATTTCTGATGCGTAGGATCATCTCACCATCCCTCAGCCTTCTGCTATGCTCAAGATCCTGCATGGAAGTGCACAAATGAGAACTAGAATCAGAGTCAAGCATCCAACTGGATGCAAAAAAAATCGTAAGGTTAGAATTAATAACGAGCATACCTCCAGAAGGACTTGCCTCCTTCTTATTCTTCAGGGTGGCTAGGAATGTAGGATAGTTTCACTTCTAGTGGCCGTCAGTGTTTCAATGGAAACACATTTCTTTAGCAGTGGCCTTCTGAAGGAAAATCCTGATTTCCCGGTCTAGGTTCGTCCAGATCTGATCAGATCAAGAGATATATTTCCCAAATTTTTTTCTTGATCCCAATCAAATCTTGATATATTTCAGATCTGATTCTTATTATTTTAATAAATAAAATAAAATAAGATAAATTAAATCAAATTTAATTTACCTGATTTGGGTAATCCTATTACCCTGTAGATGATCCTGATTGCAGTGGAAGGTTCTGGATCTAGCCACGCAAGCACCTGGCCTCTATCGGTATCCACTCAGGTTGGATCTGAAGATCCTCTTCTTCTCTATCACGCCTCCAAAAATTAGATCTGGATCTGATCTGGAGGATCTTCAAAACTCTTTTGAAGATCTGCAGTCGTCCTTTTGCAGCAGCGCAGCCTTCTTGCTTTTGATCGCCTTTCCTTGATCTGAATCGCACCAACCTAAGTCCAAAACCCTTTTGGACGTGGAGAGGAGAAGGAGGAGAAGTTTAGGCATGGAGGAAGAGGGGAGAGGCAGCCTTGGGGCATGGGAAATCTCTATTGAATTTCATTAGAATTAGGGTTGGGCGCAGGGTCTTATTTATAGACCTCTTGTGATCCAACTCCTCTTCCTCTCAACCAATCACAACCCTTTGTGAAATCAGATCTAAATCTGATTGGTTGGAATAGAGACCCCTGGATTCCTCCTTAGAGGGCGCCTAAGACCAGTCAAACTGGATTCTTAGTAGAACTCTGATTGGAATCCAAAAGGGAGGTGGAGTCCTTGTCCAACAAGGACTCCTAGGCGCCTCCTACTTGGGCTCACGCCACCCTTGGCGTGCGCCCTTCTCCTTGCCAGGTTCTGGCAGGGGGACAGGCCCCCACCAGCTCTCCAATAGGTGCATGACATGTGGTCAAAAGTCAAAGGGTCAATGGTCAATGTTTGACCAGTCAAAGGTAGACTTTTGACCAAAGTCAAAGAACAAGAAATGGCAGGTGACCAAAAATGGTAGGTAATGTCTTACAAATAAGACAACCTATTCTGACTTGGACAACCTCCAGTCAGACCATATGAAGGCCTCTGATTGAGCACAAACTCCTTTGGCTCAGTCAGGACAACTTATTTATGATAGTAAAAGAAGAACGTTAGGTTCAATCGAGTGCTAGCACGATTTCCTTGAACCTAATTGAATCTCATTCAGATCAATTGAACTAGATCAGTTCAATTGATGATCACCAGATTCAAACCCTTGTTTGTGTGACCCAGTTAGGTTCAGTTCTGTATGGTAATGGGATATGTCATGATCTCTATCATAGACATCATCGAAACTCCTTTCGATGGATCAGAACTCTTCTGATTCGAACAGCTAGAATGATCGATCATCTAAATCATTCTAATTGCTCCCAAAATCCACCAGTGACACCTAGCAGTATATGGTGGCAACCCATCAGAGCTGAATGCGAACCTCTTGGTGCAGCTACCTGTGTGATTAAGTTCTTCTATCTTGAGCCCCGATCAGATTAGGGTTAAGGTAAACTCGTCAAACCCTAGTCTCTGTCATATGATGTAATCATTCGATTCGAGTCCAATGTGAAAATCTAAATAGAAACTCTTTCTATTATTTCACTCTGCCATGGCCATGGGCTTCAGGACTTGATTCTCATGATTATCATAGGGCTGCTCCTCTACCACCGAGGTAGATAGATTCCATCTTGATGCAATCCAGTTCCTACAATGAACATGCTATAGCCAACATACACCTCAGGGTTCCATATGGCTAGGAGACCGAGTAATGGTGTAGTCAAACTATAACACCCTCAAGGTGAACTGCCGATGCATCTCAGGTCAAAGAACCAGACACACTACTGCAGCATCGAGTCAGTCATTGACGAGAAGGTAGACTTCCTAATGACTACTCGAGGTGGTCACGCTCAGTGCCCTCGTTCTCTAACGAGTACCTGTACTCTCGCTCCGGTGTCTCCACACCGTAGACTCAAGACTCATCTACTAAAGAGAAGCGATCGTACACCAACCTTCCGGATCAATCACCATCCTCGTGATGATCCTATGGTCGGGAGCTGTTTATGAGTTAATAATGATTATTCATGTCTTAAATTTTCAACTCTTGAAAATATGAATTATCATTACCATTAACTCAAAGGATGTATCACAGACACTAAATACACAGGTGTGATAGAAAATAACCCATTTTATTAATTATAGTCAAAATTATAATTTTGCCCCTAGAAGTGTATTACAAGTGTCAGCCAATTCTGGCTTCTAGGGCACATATATCTAACAATCTCCCACTTGTCCTAAAGCCAATTGGCTACAAGTCTAAGTCCCATCTTCTCAAGGTGGGCTTCGATCTTCTGCTGGCCCAACGGCTTTGTAAGTGGGTCTGCCACATTATCTGCGGAGTTGACTCTCTTGACCTCAACGTAACCTTTCTCAAGGTAATCGCGGATGAGATGATATCGCCGCTCAATGTGCTTGGACTTCTGGTGAGACCTCGGCTCCTTAGCAAGGGCTATGGCGCCATTGTTGTCGCAGTAAAGAGGAATGGCATCTGATGGCATTACTCCAATTTCTGCAGCAAACTTCTTGTACCAGAATGCTTCCTTTGCAGCCTCTGATGCAGCTATATATTCTGCTTCCATGGTGGAATCTGCTATCACAGTTTGCTTGGAACTCTTCCAGCTGACAGCTCCACCATTGCACACAAACAGACTTCCAGATGTCGACTTTCGATCATCTATATCAGACATGAAGTCCGAGTCTGTGTATCCTTGAACTTGGAGTTCTCCGTTACCAAAGACCAACATCATATCCTTAGTTCTTCTCAAGTACTTAAGGATACATTTCACAGAAGTCCAGTGTTCTTCACCTGGATTTGACTGATATCTGCTTGTGACACTCACAGCATGGGCTATATCAGGTCGTGTACATAGCATGGCATACATGAGGCTCCCTATTGCAGAAGCATAAGGGATCTTGCTCATGCGTTCTATTTCCTCAGGTGTGCTGGGGCACATCTTCTTGGAAAGATGAATACCATGTCTGAAGGGTATTAATCCCCTCTTAGAGTTTTCCATACTAAACCTCTTTAGTACTTCCTCTATGTACATCTTCTGTGAAAGTCCTAGCATCCTATTCGGTCTATCCCTATAGACCTTAATTCCTAGAATAAAGGATGCTTCACCTAGGTCTTTCATGGAGAATTCCTTGGACAACCACATCTTGACTGATGTCAACATGGGAATATCATTCCCAATAAGGAGGATGTCATCCACGTACAATACGAGGAAGACAACAGCGCTCCCACTGACCCTTTTGAAAACACATGGTTCCTCTTCATTTTTGATGAAACCAAACTTTTTGATCACATCATTGAAACGAGTGTTCCAGCTCCGAGATGCTTGCTTAAGTCCATATATGGACCTTTGCAGCTTGCAAACCTTGTGATCAGTATCACTGGATGTGAAACCTAGCGGCTGTTCCATATAGATATCTTCCTCAAGATATCCATTTAGGAATGCCGTTTTCACGTCCATTTGCCATATTTCATAATCGAAATAGGCTGCAACGGCAAGCAATGTGCGGATGGATTTTAGCATAGCTACCGGGGAAAAGGTATCCTGATAGTCAATGCCTTCGCATTGACTATAACCTTTTGCCACCAGTCTAGCCTTGAATGTCTCCACATTCCCATCTGCACCAATCTTTCTCTTGAAGATCCATTTACACCCAATAGGTACTATACCTTCTGGTGGATCTACCAAGGTCCAGACTTGGTTTGAGTGCATCGAGTCAATTTCTGACTTCATTGCCTCAAGCCATTTCTCGGAGTCGATATCTGATATCGCCTCGTTGTAGGTTTTGGGATCATCACCATGAGCACCATTACCTATGAGGAACATTTCCTCTACGTCCTCTGAAATAATACCTAAGTATCTTTCAGGGGGACGGGAAACTCTTTCCGATCTACGAGGTGGAGGAGGTAGTGTTCTTATTGGCTCAACCTGATTTGGTTCCAATTGGTCCTTAGCTCTTTCACTTGTGAGACTTTCTCATCAAGCTTAATCTGCTTTCCAATGCCACTATCTTGAATAAACTATTTTTCAAGAAATATGGCATGTCGACTCACAATCACATTGTGGTCTTCTGGAATGTAGAAATAGTATCCTAATGACTCTTTAGGATATCCTATGAATCGAGCTCTGAAGGACCTAAACTCTAACTTGTCCGCTTGTTGTCTTTTGACATAAGCCGGACAACCCCAAATTCTGAGATGACTCAGACTTGGTTTCTTACCGTGCCATATCTCATACGGTGTGGTAGGAACGGTTTTAGAGGGAAACCCTATTCAGTAAATAGATTGAAGTTAATAATGAATGTCCCCAAAGGAAATCAGGAAGGTCTGTGAAGCTCATCATGGATCGAACCATATCCAATAGAGTCCGATTTCTCCGTTCTGAAACCCCATTGAGTTGAGGTGTTCCTGGTGGAGTCCATTGAGAGACTATGCCATTTTCCTTAAGATAGTCTAGGAATTCCCGGCTAAGGTATTCACCTCCTCGATCTGATCGAAGAACCTTAATGGGTTTTCCAGTTTGTTTTTCTACTTCATGTCTGAATTCTTTAAACTTTTCAAAAGCTTCAGACTTATGTCTCATAAGATACACATACCCATACCTAGACAGATCATCGGTAAAGGTAATGAAGTAGACAAAATTGCCTCTAGCTGGCACATCCTATTACCCTGTAGATGATCCTGATTGCAGCGGAAGGTTCTGGATCTAGCCACGCAAGCGCCTGGCCTCTATCGGTATCCACTCAGGTTGGATCTGGAGATCCTCTTCTTCTCTATCATGCCTCCAAAAATTAGATCTGGATCTGATCTGGAGGATCTTCAAAACTCTTTTGAAGATCTGCAGTCGTCCTTTTGCAGCAGCGCAGCCTTCTTGCTTTTGATCGCCTTTCCTTGATCTGAATCGCACCAACCTAAGTACAAAACCCTTTTGGACGTGGAGAGGAGAAGGAGGAGAAGTTTAGGCATGGAGGAAGAGGGGAGAGGCAGCCTTGGGGCATGGGAAATCTCTATTGAATTTCATTAGAATTAGGGTTGGGCGCAGGGTCTTATTTATAGACCTCTTGTGATCCAACTCCTCTTCCTCTCAACCAATCACAACCCTTTGTGAAATCAGATCTAAATCTGATTGGTTGGAATAGAGACCCCTGGATTCCTCCTTAGAGGGTGCCTAAGACCAGTCAAACTGGATTCTTAGTAGAACTCTGATTGGAATCCAAAAGGGAGGTGGAGTCCTTGTCCAACAAGGACTCCTAGGCGCCTCCTACTTGGGCTCACGCCACCCTTGGCGTGCGCCCTTCTCCTTGCCAGGTTCTGGCAGGGGGACAGGCCCCCACCAGCTCTCCAATAGGTGCATGACATGTGGTCAAAAGTCAAAGGGTCAATGGTCAACGTTTGACCAGTCAAAGGTAGACTTTTGACCAAAGTCAAAGAACAAGAAATGGCAGGTGACCAAAAATGGCAGGTAATGTCTTACAAATAAGACAACCTATTCTGACTTGGACAACCTCCAGTCAGACCATATGAAGGCCTCTGATTGAGCACAAACTCCTTTGGCTCAGTCAGGACAACTTATTTATGATAGTAAAAGAAGAACGTTAGGTTCAATCGAGTGCTAGCACGATTTCCTTGAACCTAATTGAATCTCATTCAGATCAATTGAACTAGATCAGTTCAATTGATGATCACCAGATTCAAACCCTTGTTTGTGTGACCCAGTTAGGTTCAGTTCTGTATGGTAATGGGATATGTCATGATCTCTATCATAGACATCATCGAAACTCCTTTCGATGGATCAGAACTCTTCTGATTCGAACAGCTAGAATGATCGATCATCTAAATCATTCTAATTGCTCCCAAAATCCACCAGTGACACCTAGCAGTATATGGTGGCAACCCATCAGAGCTGAATGCGAACCTCTTGGTGCAGCTACCTGTGTGATTAAGTTCTTCTATCTTGAGCCCCGATCAGATTAGGGTTAAGGTGAACTCGTCAAACCCTAGTCTCTGTCATATGATGTAATCATTCGATTCGAGTCCAATGTGAAAATCTAAATAGAAACTCTTTCTATTATTTCACTCTGCCATGGCCATGGGCTTTCTGGACTTGATTCTCATGATCATCATAGGGCTACTCCTCTACCACCGAGGTAGATAGATCCCATCTTGATGCAATCCAGTTCCTACAATGAACATGCTATAGCCAACATACACCTCAGGGTTCCATATGGCTAGGAGACCGAGTAATGGTGTAGTCAAACTATAACACCCTCAAGGTGAACTGCCGATGCATCTCAGGTCAAAGAACCAGACACACTACTGCAGCATCGAGTCAGTCATTGACGAGAAGGTAGACTTCCTAATGACTACTCGAGGTGGTCACGCTCAGTGCCCTCGTTCTCTAACGAGTACCTGTACTCTCGCTCCGGTGTCTCCACACCGTAGACTCAAGACTCATCTACTAAAGAGAAGCGATCGTACACCAACCTTCCGGATCAATCACCATCCTCGTGATGATCCTATGGTCGGGAGCTGTTTATGAGTTAATAATGATTATTCATGTCTTAAATTTTCAACTCTTGAAAATATGAATTATCATTACCATTAACTCAAAGGATGTATCACAGACACTAAATACACATGTGTGATAGAAAATAACCCATTTTATTAATTATAGTCAAAATTATAATTTTGCCCCTAGAAGTGTATTACAAGTGTCAGCCAATTCTGGCTTCTAGGGCACATATATCTAACAATCTCCCACTTGTCCTAAAGCCAATTGGCTACAAGTCTAAGTCCCATCTTCTCAAGGTGGGCTTCGATCTTCTGCTGGCCCAACGGCTTTGTAAGTGGGTCTGCCACATTATCTGCGGAGTTGACTCTCTTGACCTCAACGTAACCTTTCTCAAGGTAATCGCGGATGAGATGGTATCGCCGCTCAATGTGCTTGGACTTCTGGTGAGACCTCGGCTCCTTAGCAAGGGCTATGGCGCCATTGTTGTCGCAGTAAAGAGGAATGGCATCTGATGGCATTACTCCAATTTCTGCAGCAAACTTCTTGTACCAGAATGCTTCCTTTGCAGCCTCTGATGCAGCTATATATTCTGCTTCCATGGTGGAATCTGCTATCACAGTTTGCTTGGAACTCTTCCAGCTGACAGCTCCACCATTGCACACAAACAGACTTCCAGATGTCGACTTTCGATCATCTATATCGGACATGAAGTCCGAGTCTGTGTATCCCTGAACTTGGAGTTCTCCATTACCAAAGACCAACATCATATCCTTAGTTCTTCTCAAGTACTTAAGGATACATTTCACAGAAGTCCAGTGTTCTTCACCTGGATTTGACTGATATCTGCTTGTGACACTCACAGCATGGGCTATATCAGGTCGTGTACATAGCATGGCATACATGAGGCTCCCTATTGCAGAAGCATAAGGGATCTTGCTCATGCGTTCTATTTCCTCAGGTGTGCTGGGGCACATCTTCTTGGAAAGATGAATACCATGTCTGAAGGGTATTAATCCCCTCTTAGAGTTTTCCATACTAAACCTCTTTAGTACTTCCTCTATGTACATCTTCTGTGAAAGTCCTAGCATCCTATTCGGTCTATCCCTATAGACCTTAATTCCTAGAATAAAGGATGCTTCACCTAGGTCTTTCATGGAGAATTCCTTAGGACAACCACATCTTGACTGATGTCAACATGGGAATATCATTCCCAATAAGGAGGATGTCATCCACGTACAATACGAGGAAGACAACAGCGCTCCCACTGACCCTTTTGAAAACACATGGTTCCTCTTCATTTTTGATGAAACCAAACTTTTTGATCACATCATTGAAACGAGTGTTCCAGCTCCGAGATGCTTGCTTAAGTCCATATATGGACCTTTGCAGCTTGCAAACCTTGTGATCAGTATCACTGGATGTGAAACCTAGCGGCTGTTCCATATAGATATCTTCCTCAAGATATCCATTTAGGAATGCCGTTTTCACGTCCATTTGCCATATTTCATAATCGAAATAGGCTGCAACAGCAAGCAATGTGCGGATGGATTTTAGCATAGCTACCGGGGAAAAGGTATCCTGATAGTCAATGCCTTCACGTTGACTATAACCTTTTGCCACCAGTCTAGCCTTGAATGTCTCCACATTCCCATCTGCACCAATCTTTCTCTTGAAGATCCATTTACACCCAATAGGTACTATACCTTCTGGTGGATCTACCAAGGTCCAGACTTGGTTTGAGTGCATCGAGTCGATCTCTGACTTCATTGCCTCAAGCCATTTCTCGGAGTCGATATCTGATATCGCCTCGTTGTAGGTTTTGGGATCATCACCATGAGCACCATTACCTATGAGGAACATTTCCTCTACATCCTCTGAAATAATACCTAAGTATCTTTCAGGGGGACGGGAAACTCTTTCCGATCTACGAGGTGGAGGAGGTAGTGTTCTTATTGGCTCAACCTGATTTGGTTCCACTTGGTCCTTAGCTCGTTCTGCTTGTGAGACTTTCTCATCAAGCTTAATCTGCTTTCCAATGCCACTATCTTGAATAAACTATTTTTCAAGAAATATGGCATGTCGACTCACAATCACATTGTGGTCTTCTGGAATGTAGAAATAGTATCCTAATGACTCTTTAGGATATCCTATGAATCGAGCTCTAAAGGACCTAAACTCTAACTTGTCCGCTTGTTGTCTTTTGACATAAGCGGACAACCCCAAATTCTGAGATGACTCAGACTTGGTTTCTTACCGTGCCATATCTCATACGGTGTGGTAGGAATGGTTTTAGAGGGAACCCTATTCAGTAAATAGATTGAAGTTAATAATGAATGTCCCCAAAGAAAATCTGGGAGGTCTGTGAAGCTCATCATGGATCGAACCATATCCAATAGAGTCCGATTTCTCCGTTCTGAAACCCCGTTGAGTTGAGGTGTTCCTGGTGGAGTCCATTGAGAGACTATGCCATTTTCCTTAAGATAGTCTAGGAATTCCCGGCTAAGGTATTCACCTCCTCGATCTGATCGAAGAACCTTAATGGGTTTTCCAGTTTGTTTTTCTACTTCATGTCTGAATTCTTTGAACTTTTCAAAGGCTTCAGACTTATGTCTCATAAGATACACATACCCATACCTAGACAGATCATCGGTAAAGGTAATGAAGTAGACAAAATTGCCTCTAGCCGGCACATCGAATGGGCCGCACACATCAGTATGTACTAGGGCAAGGAGATCTGTGGCCCTCTCCCCATGTCCAACAAAAGGGAGTTTAGTCATTTTGCCTTGAAGACAAGATTCACAAGTTGGATATGACTCAAAAGTCAATGGACTCAATAGCCCATTTTTCTCCAATTTGTTAATCCTATCTTCTGCTATATGACCTAATCTCAGGTGCCATAGATATCTGTCGTTTGGACTATCCCTAGGTCGTTTGGCATTCACGTTTTGCTCGATAGTTAAAACAGGTACATCAATATGCAACTGATAAAGACCATTAACAAGGAAACCATTTGCAATTTTATTTCTTTCATAAAGAATGTTACAATGGTCCTTAAAGAAGGTGATCACATAACCTTCTTGTGCTAAGCATGAAACAGAAATCAAATTCCTGCTAGCTGCAGGCACATAATAACAGTCTTTTAAAACTAAGTCTAAACCAGATGGTAATCGCAGAGGGTATGTTCCCACGGCTACTGCAGCAACTCTTGCTCCATTACCGACGCGTAGGATCATGTCTCCATCCCTCAGCCTCCTGCTATCCTCAAGACCCTGCATAGAAGTGCACAGATGAGCACTAGAACCAGAGTCAAGCACCCAACTGGATGCAGAAGAAACCGTAAGGTTAGACTCAATAACGAGCATACCTCCAGAAGGACCTTCCTTCTTGTTCTTCAGGGTGGCCAGGTAAGTAGGGCAGTTCCGCTTCCAATGGCCGTCGCTGTTGCAATGGAAACACTTTCCTTTGCCATCGACCTTCTTCTTCGGTTCTGCCTTCTTCTTCTTTGATCCTTCTACCTTTTGCTTTTTCACAGACTTCTTTTTCTTTCCATAAGACTTTCTTTTGGAAGAAGTCCGTTCCATAGCAAGAACTGAGCCTTTAGAACCTTTCATAGAAAGCTCAGCGGTAACCAGCATATTCATCAACTCGGCCAAGGAATTTTGAAGTTTATGCATGTGGTAATTCATGATGAATTGCCCATATGCATCAGTCAAGGATTGCAGAATAATATCGTTCTGCAAGTCCAAGTCCAACTTCACACCGAGCTTCTCAAGCTCTTCCATGTCCTTGATCATTGTCAGACAGTGATCTTGGACTGACTGCCCATCACGCATCTTAGCCTTAAAAAGTCATTTTCGTGACTTGATATTTGGCTGCGCGACTCTGTTCACCAAACATCTCCTGCAGGTGAGCCAACATTTGGCGAGCAGTCCCGATATCTTCATGTTGGCGCTGGAGCTCATCAGACATCGAGCCCAACATGTAGTATCTGGCCTTATTGTCTTCGTCAATCCATTTTTCCAGAGACGCTCTCTGTTCAGTGGATGGACGAGCTGGTAAGGTGGGAGGGTCCTGGTCCAAAACATGTGTTAACTTCTCTGAACCCAAAACAATTTTGTAGTTCCTGAGCCAATCTTTATAATTGGGTCCAGTCAGTCTATGTGTGTCTAGGATACGTGCCAGTGGGTTGGACGCAGACATTTTCCTGTAGAGAGTCAAAGATTCTAGTTAGATACTGTAATTTTGACTTGACCAATTTGTTTAGGGATTTTATTTTTAAACAAATTAGCTCCCACTATTTTCTCGGATCCCTACACTCCCTCTGTAGAGATGCGAAAATCTCCGCGATTGATGATTTCTAGTGGGTGGTGCGGTCTCACCAACTGACTCATCACCTCACCTAACAGTTATTGGTGATGGGTTAGCCAATGAGTGAACAACTCTTGTTCAATGATTCTCTAATCATGGTGCACCCAAACTTGGTCTCTAATTCATGAATCTCACCGTATCCGGAATATTGATCCACTCCTTAGTTAAGTCAGACCCACCATTTGCATAGACTGGGTTCCTAATTGGGTCTCTCACCGTATCCGAAATATTGAGCCCAACTCATCCTCCAGCCCATAGCATCCAATGCCTAATAGACATGGTTGCGTCTTCCCGGTGCAACTGAGCCACTGTATCCAGCCGAGAACAATCAACCCCGGGAAGGGCCCGCACGTCTACAATGGTGGAAGACCTCGGACTTAATCTTTTCTTAGGGAGAATTGATTCAGGTCTCATTAAACTAGACTTGGCTTAGTCATAACAATTATGACTAACCTAGTGGCATGGGTCAGCTCGGATTATTGACCACCTCAGATCAGAACTGTGTCAACAGATATGGCCAGGTAAGTGAGACCGGTGGAAGGAATATGCCGTTAACTCGCACAAGAACGCATTCAGGTCGAGTAGCTTCCAATTAAAAACCAGTCGGTCGTCTGTGCCAAACTTACCTTAGACACCAAATTGTTGAGTCAGAACCAATTGGGTTAGCCTACAATCCAGACTCTAACCTCTGAGCCTAATTAGGTCTTGCTTGATCGTGACTCGATCTTGACCCAGACTTAATCCTATTAGGCTGGTCAATTTAAGCATTGTTGATCCCATCTAACCAACTCTTGATTCGGTTTGATCAACCGCTTAGACCTAATTGAGCTACCCAAGCCCGAACCCAGTATTATGAATATGTCTTAGATCTGAAATTCTCAATTTTAGACCTAATTAATATTCCATAAACTTAATTCTTAATTAAGTTGGGTTCATAAACAAAATATGCACAATAAATCCTAGGGTTTCAGGATCTAGGGTTTTGCAGAAAGTAAGTTTTGGGTTTCTGATTAAGGACGAACACGCAGCACCCCTACACGTCATAAGAACACCCCATCGAATGGGAAGAGAGGGCCTTTAAACCCTTCTTCGTTCTTATGACCGGACGGCCAAGAGGAACGCCTTAATCAGGAACATGTAAATCTACAAAACAGTTATAGATCTATATCATATATCTCATATACAAATTTAGATCTAATCAAGGCATATTTTGCATACATCTCATGTATCAAATCATGCATGTTTTCAGATCTAAATTATCACATAATAATCTAAAAAATTAGATTTAAATTGATCTAATCAAAATAAATTCTAATCTAGACAATTATGTAGAACTATTCTACAACTAGTCTAGTCATGCATCTATCATATCTCATATGATATTTAAAATTAAATAATTTTTATTTGCTGTTTATCAGATGTTATTATAACACTTATAATATCAGAAAATAGTAAATAAGAAGATCTAAAATATGATTTAATCAGATTAAATCAAAGACATGCAAAACTATTCTATAGAACTATTCTATTCTAGAACTAGTCATGCATATCTTCATGTTCTTAGATCCAAATCATTTAATTTTAATTTTTCTGATTTCAGATCTGATCACATCTCATGTGACATCTGAAATCACTTTATTTTCTAATTAAAATAAAATTAAAATCAGATCTAAACAATTTAGAACCATGGCTCTGATACCAGTTGAAGGGAAATCCTGATTTCCCGGTCCAGGTTCGTCCAGATCTGATTAGATCAAGAGATATATTTCAAAAATTTTCTCTTGATCTCAATCAGATCTTGATATGTTTCAGATCTGATTCTTATTATTTTAATAAATAAAATAAAATAAGATAAATTAAATCAAATTTAATTTACCTGATTTGGGTAATCCTATTACCCTGTAGATGATCCTGATTGCAGCGGAAGGTTCTGGATCTTAGCCACGCAAGCGCCTGGCCTCTACCGGTATCCACTCGGGTTGGATCTGGAGATCCTCTTCTTCTCTATCACACCTCCAAAAATCAGATCTGGATCTGATCTGGAGGATCTTCAAAACTCTTTTGAAGATCTGCAGTCGTCCTTTTGCAGCAGCGCAGCCTTCTTGCTTTTGATCGCCTTTCCTTGATCTGAATCGCACCAAACTAAGTCCAAAACACCTTTTGGACGTGGAGAGCAAGAGGAGAAGAGACTATGGCATGGAGAAGGAGGGGAGAGGCAGCCTTGGGGCGTGGGATCTAATATCATTCACACTTACTTGGAATTAGGGTTGGGCGCAGGGTCTTATTTATAGACCTCTTGTGATCCAACTCCTCTTCCTCTCAACCAATCACAACCCTTTGTGAAATCAGATCTAAATCTGATTGGTTGGAATAGAGACCCCTGGATTCCTCCTTAGAGGGCGCCTAAGACCAGTCAAACTGGATTCTTAGTAGAACTCTGATTGGAATCCAAAAGGGAGGTGGAGTCCTTGTCCAACAAGGACTCCTAGGCGCCTCCTACTTGGGCTCACGCCACCCTTGGCGTGCGCCCTTCTCCTTGCCAGGTTCTGGCAGGGGGACAGGCCCCCACCAGCTCTCCAATAGGTGCATGACATGTGGTCAAAAGTCAAAGGGTCAATGGTCAACGTTTGACCAGTCAAAGGTAGACTTTTGACCAAAGTCAAAGAACAAGAAATGGCAGGTGACCAAAAATGGCAGGTAATGTCTTACAAATAAGACAACCTATTCTGACTTGGACAACCTCCAGTCAGACCATATGAAGGCCTCTGATTGAGCACAAACTCCTTTGGCTCAGTCAGGACAACTTATTTATGATAGTAAAAGAAGAACGTTAGGTTCAATCGAGTGCTAGCACGATTTCCTTGAACCTAATTGAATCTCATTCAGATCAATTGAACTAGATCAGTTCAATTGATGATCACCAGATTCAAACCCTTGTTTGTGTGACCCAGTTAGGTTCAGTTCTGTATGGTAATGGGATATGTCATGATCTCTATCATAGACATCATCGAAACTCCTTTCGATGGATCAGAACTCTTCTGATTCGAACAGCTAGAATGATCGATCATCTAAATCATTCTAATTGCTCCCAAAATCCACCAGTGACACCTAGCAGTATATGGTGGCAACCCATCAGAGCTGAATGCGAACCTCTTGGTGCAGCTACCTGTGTGATTCAAGTTCTTCTATCTTGAGCCCCGATCAGATTAGGGTTAAGGTGAACTCGTCAAACCCTAGTCTCTGTCATATGATGTAATCATTCGATTCGAGTCCAATGTGAAAATCTAAATAGAAACTCTTTCTATTATTTCACTCTACCATGGCCATGGGCTTTCTGGACTTGATTCTCATGATCATCATAGGGCTACTCCTCTACCACCGAGGTAGATAGATCCCATCTTGATGCAATCCAGTTCCTACAATGAACATGTCATAGCCAACATACACCTCAGGGTTCCATATGGCTAGGAGACCGAGTAATGGTGTAGTCAAACTATAACACCCTCAAGGTGAACTGCCGATGCATCTCAGGTCAAAGAACCAGACACACTACTGCAGCATCGAGTCAGTCATTGACGAGAAGGTAGACTTCCTAATGACTACTCGAGGTGGTCACGCTCAGTGCCCTCGTTCTCTAACGAGTACCTGTACTCTCGCTCCGGTGTCTCCACACCGTAGACTCAAGACTCATCTACTAAAGAGAAGCGATCGTACACCAACCTTCCGGATCAATCACCATCCTCGTGATGATCCTATGGTCGGGAGCTGTTTATGAGTTAATAATGATTATTCATGTCTTAAATTTTCAACTCTTGAAAATATGAATTATCATTACCATTAACTCAAAGGATGTATCACAGACACTAAATACACATGTGTGATAGAAAATAACCCATTTCATTAATTATAGTCAAAATTACAATTTTGCCCCTAGAAGTGTATTACAAGTGTCAGCCAATTCTGGCTTCTAGGGCACATATATCTAACATAGTTCACCTTAACTTGAGCTGCATCACTTGTCCACATTGGACTTGAATCGAATGATTACATCATATGACAGAGACTAGGGTTTGACGAGTTCACCTTAACCCTAATCTGATCGGGGCTCAAGATAGAAGAACTTAATCACACAGGTAGCTGCACCAAGAGGTTCGCATTCAGCTCTGATGGGTTGCCACCATATACTGCTAGGTGTCACTGGTGGATTTTGGGAGCAATTAGAATGATTTAGATGATCGATCATTCTAGCTGTTCGAATCAGAAGAGTTCTGATCCATCGAAAGGAGTTTCGATGATGTCGATGATAGAGATCATGACATATCCCATTACCATACAGAACTGAACCTAACTGGGTCACACAAACAAGGGTTTGAATCTGGTGATCATCAATTGAACTGATCTAGTTCAATTGATCTGAATGAGATTCAATTAGGTTCAAGGAAATCGTGCTAGCACTCGATTGAACCTAACGTTCTTCTTTTACTATCATAAATAAGTTGTCCTGACTGAGCCAAAGGAGTTTGTGCTCAATCAGAGGCCTTCATATGGTCTGACTGGAGGTTGTCCAAGTCAGAAAAGGTTGTCTTATTTGTAAGACATTACCTGCCATTTTTGGTCACCTGCCATTTCTTGTTCTTTGACTTTGGTCAAAAGTCTACCTTTGACTGGTCAAACGTTGACCATTGACCCTTTGACTTTTGACCACATGTCATGCACCTATTGGAGAGCTGGTGGGGGCCTGTCCCCCTGCCAGAACCTGGCAAGGAGG
>QRFJ01003179.1:64072-93453 GCA_006176705.1 Cocos nucifera | reverse complement strand
CGAGTCAGTCATCGACGAGAAGTAGACTTCCAAATGACTACTCGAGGTGGTTCACTGGCTGGAATGCCATTGAGAGACTATGCCATTTTCCTTAAGAGTAGTCTAGGAATTCCTTGCTCCGGTGTCTCACCTCCATCGATCTGACTCGAAGACTCACCTACTAAAGAGAAGTTTTCCGATTGTTACACCTACTTCCGGATCAATCACCATTCCTCGTTGAACTTGATCAAATGGCTTCAGGAGCATTGTTCTCATGAAGTTAACAATGATTATACCATAGTATTAAATTTTCACTCGGTGAAAGGTTATGAAGTATCATAACCATTGCCTCAGGGATGTATCCGACACATCACATATGTATAGGGCAAGGAGATTTGTTATTATCTCAAAATTCCAACAAAAGTGAGTTTAGTCATTTTGCCTTCTAGACACATATTCAAAGGATATGACTCGAAAGTCAATGGACTCAATAGCCCATTTTTCTCCAATTTGTTAATCCTATCTTCTGCTATATGACCTAATCTCAGGTGCCATAGATATCTGTCGTTTGGACTATCCCTAGGTCGTTTGGCATTCACGTTTTGCTCGATAGTTAAGAACAGGTACATCAATATGCAAGCTGATAAAGACATTAATAACAAGGAAACCATTTGCAATTTTATTTCTTTCATAAAGAATGTTACAATGGTCCTTAAAGAAGGTGATCACATAACCTTCTTGTGCTAAGCATGAAACAGAAATCAAATTCCTGCTAGCTGCAGGCACAATAATAACAGTCTTTTAAAACTAAGTCTAAACCAGATGGTAATCGAAGAGGGTATGTTCCCATGGCTACTGCAGCAACTCTTGCTCCATTACCGATGCATAGGATCATGTCTCCATCCCTCAGCCTCCTGCTATCCTCAAGACCCTACATAGAAAGTGCACAGATGAGCACTAGAATCAGAGTCAAGCATCCAACTGGATGCAGAAGAAACCATAAGGTTAGACTCAATAACGAGCATACCTCCAGAAGGACCTTCCTTCTTGTTCTTTAGGTTGGCCAGGTAAGTAGGGCAGTTCCACTTCCAACAAAGGGTTGTCGAGTCACATAACCTTCTTGTGCTAAGCATGAAACAGAAATCAAATTCCTGCTAGCTGCAGGCACATAATAACAGTCTTTTCAAAACTAAGTCTAAACCAGATGGTAATCGAAGAGGGTATGTTCCCACGGCTACTGCAGCAACTCTTGCTCCATTACCGATGCGTAGGATCATGTCTCCATCCCTCAGCCTCCTGCTATCCTCAAGACCCTGCATAGAAGTGCACAGATGAGCACTAGAACCAGAGTCAAGCACCCAACTGGATGCAGAAGAAACCGTAAGGTTAGACTCAATAACGAGCATACCTCCAGAAGGACCTTCCTTCTTGTTCTTCAGGGTGGCCAGGTAAGTAGGGCAGTTCCGCTTCCAATGGCCGTCGCTGTTGCAATGGAAAAACACTTTCCTTTGCCATCGGCCTTCTTCTTCGGATTCTGCCTTCTTCTTCTTTGATCCTTCCACCTTTTGCTTTTTCACAGACTTCTTTTTCTTTCCATAAGACTTTCTTTTGGAAGAAGTCCGTTCCATAGCAAGAACTGAGCCTTTAGAACCTTTCATAGAAAGCTCAGCGGTAACCAGCATATTCATTAACTCGGCCAAGGAATTTTGAAGTTTATGCATGTGGTAATTCATGATGAATTGCCCATATGCATCAGTCAAGGATTGCAGAATAATATCATTCTGCAGATCCAAGTCCTAACTTCACACCGAGCTTCTCAAGCTCTTCCATGTCCTTGATCATTGTCAGACAGTGATCTTGGACTGACTGCCCATCACGCATCTTAGCCTTAAAAAGTCATTTTCGTGACTTGATATTTGGCTGCGCGACTCTGTTCACCAAACATCTCCTGCAGGTGAGCCAACATTTGGCGAGCAGTCCCGATATCTTCATGTTGGCGCTGGAGCTCATCAGACATCGAGCCCAACATGTAATATCTGGCCTTATTATCTTCGTCAATCCATTTTTCCAGAGACGCTCTCTGTTCAATGGATGGACGGGCTGGTAAGGTGGGAGGGTCCTGGTCCAAAACATGGGTTAACTTCTCTGAACCCAAAATAATTTTGTAGTTCCTGAGCCAATCTTTATAATTGGGTCCAGTCAGTCTATGTGTGTCCAGGATACGTGCCAATGGGTTGGACGCAGACATTTTTCCTGTAGAGAGTCAAAGATTCTAGTTAGATACTGTAATTTTGACTTGACCAATTTATTTAGGGAATTTTATTTTTAAACAAATTAGCTCCCACTATTTTCTCGGATCCCTACACTCCCTCTGTTAGAGATGCAAAAATCTCCATGATTAATGATTTCTAGTGTGGGTGGTGCGGTCTCACCAACTGACTCATCACCTCACCTAACAGTTATTGGTGATGGGTTAGCCAATGAGTGAACAACTCTTGTTCAATGATTCTCTAATCATGGTGCACCCAAACTTGGTCTCTAATTCATGAATCTCACCGTATCCGAAATATTGATCCACTCCTTAGTTAAGTCAGACCCACCATTTGCATAGACTGGGTTCCTAATTGAGTCTCTCACCGTATCCAAAATATTGAGCCCAACTCATCCTCCAGCCCATAGCATCCAATGCCTAATAGACATGGTTGCATCTTCCCGGTGCAACTGAGCCACTGTATCCAGCCGAGAACAATCAACCCCCGGGAAGGGCCCGCACATCTACAATGGTGGAAGACCTCAGACTTAATCTTTTCTTAGGGAGAATTGATTCAGGTCTCATTAAACTAGACTTTATCATAGTCATAACAATTATGACTAACCTAGTGGCATGGGTTAGCTCGGATTATTGACCACCTCAGATCAGAACTGTGTCAACAGATATGGCCAGGTAAGTGAGACCGGTGGAAGGAATATGCCATTAACTCGTACAAGAACGCATTCAGGTCGAGTAGCTTCCAATTAAAAACCAGTCGGTCGTATGTGCCAAACTTACCTTAGACACCAAATTGTTGAGTCAGAACCAATTGGGTTAGCCTACAATCCAGACTCTAACCTCTGAGCCTAATTAGGTCTTGCTTGATCGTGACTCGATCTTGACCCAGACTTAATCCTATTAGGCTGGTCAATTTAAGCATTGTTGATCCCATCTAACCAACTCTTGATTCGGTTTGATCAACCGCTTAGACCTAATTGAGCTACCCAAGCCCGAACCCAGTATTATGAATATGTCTTAGATCTGAAATTCTCAATTTTAGACCTAATTAATATTCCATAAATCTTAATTCTTAATTAAGTTAGGGTTCATCATAAACAAAATATGCACAATAAATCCTAGGGTTTCAGGATCTAGGGTTTTGCAGAAAGTAAGTTTTGGGTTTCTGATTAAGGACGAACACGCAGCACCCCTACACATCATAAGAACACCCCATCGAATGGAAGAGAGGGCCTTTAAACCCTTCTTCGTTCTTATGACCGGACGGCCAAGAGGAACGCCTTAATCAGGAACATTGCAATACTACAAAATAGTTTTAGATCTATATCATATATCTCATATATAAAATTTAGATCTAATCATGGCATATTTTGCATACATCTCATGTATCAAATCATGCATATTTTTCAGATCTAAATTATCTCATAATAATCTAAAAAATTAGATTTAAATTGATCTAATCAAAATAAATTCTAATCTAGACAAATTATGTAGAACTATTCTACAACTAGTCTAGACATGCATCAATCATATCTCATATGATATTTAAAATTAAATAATTTTATTTGCTATTTTTTAGATGTTATTATAATAATTATAATATTTAAAAAAAAATAGTAAATAAATAGATCTAAAATATGATTTAATCAAATTAAATTCAAAAACATGCAAGACTATTCTATAGAACTATTCTATTTTAGAACTAGTCATGCATATTTTCTAATCTTAGATCCAAATCATTTAATTTTAATTTTTTCTGATTTTAGATCTGATCACATCTCATGTGACATCTGAAATCACTTATTTTTTAATTAAAATAAATTTAAAATTAGATCTAAATACTTTTAGAACCTTGGCTCTGATACCAGTTGAAGGGAAAAATCCTGATTTTTCGGATCCAGGTTCGTTCAGATCTGATCAGATCAAGAGATATATTTCAAAAAAATTTTCTCTTGATCCAATCAGATCTTAAGATATTTTAGATCTAATTCTATTATTTTTAATAATAAAATAAAATTTAAGATAAATTAAATCAAATTTAATTTACCTTGATTGTGGGTAATCCTATTACCCTGTTGATGATCCTGTATTGCAGCGGAAGGTTCTGGATCTAGCCACGCAAGCGCCTGGCCTCTACCGGTATCCACTTGGTTGGATCTGGAGATCCTCTTCTTCTCTATCACATCTCCAAAAATTAGATCTGGATCTGATCTGGAGGATCTTCAAAACTCTTTTGAAGATCAGCAGTCGTCCTTTGCAGCAGCGCAGCCTTCTTAGCTTTTTGATCGCCTTTTCTTGATCTGGATAATCGCACCAACCAAGATCCAAAACTCACTTTTGGACGTGGAGAGGAGAGGGAGAAGAGGGCTTTGGCATGGGAAGGAGGAGAGAGGCAGCCTTGGGGCGTGGGAAATTTTCAATTGCAATTTTAGATTACTCCTTGAGTTGGGCGCAGGGTCTTATTTATAGACTAATGCGTGATCCAACTCCTCTTCTTCCCAACCAATCACAACCCTTTGTGAAATCAGATCTAAATCTGATTGGTTGGAATAGAGTCCCCTGGATTCCTCCTTAGAGGGTGCCTAAGACCAGTCAAACTTGGTTCTTAGGAAGAACTCTAATTGGAATCCAAAAAGGAGATGGAGTCCTTGTCCAACAAGGACTCCTAGGCGCCTCCAACTTGGGCTCACATGCCAAGGGTGGCGTGCGCCCTTCCTCCTTGCCAGGTTCTGGCAGGGGACAAGCCCCCACCAGCTCTCCAATAGGTGCATGACATGTGGTCAAAAGTCAAAGTGTCAATGGTCAACGTTTGACCAGTCAAAGGTAGACTTTTGACCAAAGTCAAAGAACAAGAAATGGCAGGTGACCAAAAATGGCAGGTAATGTCTTACAAAATAAGACAACCTTTTCTGACTTGGACAAACCTCCAGTCAGACCATATGAAGGCCTCTGATTGAGCACAAACTCCTTTGGCTCAGTCAGGACAACTTATTTATGATAGTA
Organism: Cocos nucifera; assembly: GCA_006176705.1. Lineage (NCBI taxonomy): Eukaryota > Viridiplantae > Streptophyta > Magnoliopsida > Arecales > Arecaceae > Cocos > Cocos nucifera. Next base: position 88,202 of record QRFJ01003179.1, on the reverse strand, counting down.
AAAGAAGAACGTTAGGTTCAATCGAGTGCTAGCACGATTTTCTTGAACCTAATTGAATCTCATTCAGATCAATTGAACTAGATCAGTTCAATTGATGATCACCAGATTCAAACCCTTGTTTGTGTGACCCAGTTAGGTTCAGTTCTGTATGGTAATGGGATATGTCATGATCTCTATCATCGACATCATCGAAACTCCTTTCGATGGATCAGAACTCTTCTGATTCGAACAGCTAGAATGATCGATCATCTAAATCATTCTAATTGCTCCCAAAATCCACCAGTGACACCTAGCAGTATATGGTGGCAACCCATCAGAGCTGAATGCGAACCTCTTGGTGCAGCTACCTGTGTGATTAAGTTCTTCTATCTTGAGCCCCGATCAGATTAGGGTTAGGTTAAGGTGAACTCGTCAAACCCTAGTCTCTGTCATATGATGTAATCATTCGATTCGAGTCCAATGTGAAAATCTAAATAGAAACTCTTTCTATTATTTCACTGTGCCATGGCCATGGGCTTCTGGACTTGATTCTCATGATCATCATAGGGCTGCTCCTCTACCACCGAGGTAGATAGATTCCATCTTGATGCAATCCAGTTCCTACAATGAACATGCTATAGCCAACATACACCTCAGGGTTCCATATGGCTAGGAGAATCGAGTAATGGTGTAGTCAAACTATAACACCCTCAAGGTGAACTGCCGATGCACCTCAGGTCAAAGAACCAGACACACTACTGCAGCATCGAGTCAGTCATTGACGAGAAGGTAGACTTCCTAATGACTTCTCTAACGCTCAGTGCCCTCGTTCTTTAACGAATATCTATACTCTCGCTTCGATGTCTCCACACCATAGACTCAAGACTCATCTACTAAAGAAAAGTGATTGTACACCAACCTTCTAGATCAATCACCATCCTCGTGATGATCCTATAGTCGAAAGCATTTTATGAGTTAATAATGATTATCCATGTCTTAAATTTTTAACTCCTAAAAATATGAATTATCATTACCATTAACTTAAAGAATGTATCACAAACATTAAATACACATATGTGATAGAAAATAATCCATTTTATTAATTATAGTCAAAATTATAATTTTATCCTTAAAAATGTATTACAAGTGTCAGCCAATTCTGGCTTCTAGGGCACATATATCTAACACAACTTTGACAGGAGATTGCACTTGAAGCATAAAATCATCATAATATAGATTTTGCAAAAGAAAAAAATTTGCTCTTTAATTAAACCTCTCTTTATTAATCAAAATATTTTTCAAGTATAGGAAAGAAAATAAATGAAAAGAAAAAATACAAAATAGAAGGTCTCAAACCTTTGGGGGAGCAGCCGAGGAGTTCGGCGTAGCATCAATCGGCCCCAACTCTTTAACAACAGGATCGACAGGGGGGAGGTCAGCTATGGCGGTAAATGGTCCTACCTCTTCACCAAGAGCTCCTTCGATCGGAAAGCTGAGGTCGAGCTCGAAAAATTTGTTAGCCATCTTGTCATTATAGAGCTCAAATACCTTGATGAAGGCTTCCTAGCTGAATTTGACATTCAAGTCCCTCATTTCAAAGGAGATCTTGAACTCCTCTACTGCCTAGGCCTTCACCTCCGAGATCTATCTTGAAACCTACTCCTTCAGTTCGGCGATCTTAACTTCTACCTTCTTTCTCCTCTCCTCTTCTAAGGCCAAAGCAGCCTTCAGCCCTACCAAAGTTTATTCTTCCTTCTTGAACGCCTCTTATGGAACCCCGACCTTGGTAGCCTTCTTCTTTATGAGGTGGTCAACTTCAGTGGCTTTCTCCTCCTGGAGGCGACTGACTGCGGCTTGGTGATCCTCCTGAGCCTTCAGCACTTTCGACCTTAAATGATTCACCATTTCGATGTGGACAAGCAATTGGTGATCCAACTATAAGGAGTAAATTGAGTTAGGCACATATAAGCAAAAAAAAGAGAAAAGACAAGATGATTACCTCAAGGAAGGCCTTGAAGGAATCCCAAGTGCGCTGCTCATAGTCAAAATCGGCAATCTTGTCTACCACCTCAGGTAAGGCATATTTATCTATGATGATGTCCTGGTTGTAGAAAAAAATTTCTTTCAAGTCTTCATCACCATCATTGGACTCACTGGAACGAGCTTTGCACCGTACCTTTATGGTGTCTGACTTCTTTTTCTCTTTTTTCTCTCTTTTCTCCTTCAATAGGAAGCTCCGAAACTTGAACTTTAGTAGGAGGGCTCGAGGATGTAGGAGGCACTACGGCCCCACCAGTAGCATCAACCTCAACAGTCGGGACAACCTTGATGCCGTCAGCAACCTTGAGAGCAGTGGTGGCATTGGTGGGTGTCACAGAGCTCGGGATATCGACCCTTGCCCTCTTCGAACCCTCACCTGGAGCCTTCCCTTTTCTCTTGTGAGCCTGAAGCCCCTTGGCAAGCATCTCGACTACCTTAGTGTCCATCTCTATAATAAAGAATGGGTCAAAAAAATTTATATAATAAAAGAAGAAAACTTATGAAGTGCAGAGATATACCAGCAAGATTGAGAGGACTCAAGCCCATATTGAATAAAGTTTGATCTTTCAAAAGTTTGGATAGGAGGGGGGTCCGGTAGTTCCTGAGTCTATTAGCAGAACTAAGATCGTCCTCTTCTAAACTAGGAGCTCGATGGACTGAGTCTTTAAGAAGATCCCAGGAAGTAAACCCTAATTCTAGAGTTGGGCAGCATACAAAGAAGAACTTTTTCTTCCAATTATGGATAGAGGGGGCATCCTTCAATAATCCATTCTTATTGAATTAGGATGAGAAGTACTATCAGTCTTTCACAAAAGGATGACATTTAAAGATATAGTAGTTCCAAAATAGGAAAATGGTTGGATGAACTTCAGAAAAAAGATAGAAAGATGAACCCAATAATAAACCTAAAGGAGTTTGGCACTACAGAAGCAAAAGAGATATTCAAAAAATGAAAAAGGGCAATGATAATAAAGGTGAGAGAAAGTCTTAGTCCAGCATGAAAAGCTTCTAAGTACAGACAAAAGTAGCCTGGCAGAGGAGAATAAGCCTGGTCACTTGGTCCAGGGAGTTCTAATTCGTATTCAGGAGGAATTTCGTATTAGATCCTAATTAAGAAAAGGTCATTCAGAGATAAGGAACAAGAAATAGAGCAAGGTATGAAGGTCGGACGGGGTATATCCCTAGGTTCGATCTTTTCTTTGGAGTTAGGATTTTAGAAGGTCGGACTAAACGGACTCCTAGAACCAGTGCACTAAGAAGCCTTTGAAGACATTCGGATCAAGCGAATCCTAAAAAAATTGAAAGAAAAATTTGCTTCTTCCGCCACAGGATCAATCTAATCTGACCAGATCTGTAGGAAATATTTCAAAAATATTACTACAGCATTTAATCAGGTCAGAGAGTTCTTCGATCTAACTTTAAAGATCTGATATTAAATGTTAATATTAAAATTAAAATAGTAACATCTGATGTTACCTTTAGGATAAACTATTTTTATCCTGTCGATGATCTTTGGAAGCTTTAGGTTCTAGATCAAGTCACACATGTGCCTGCCCTCTATCGGAGTCCACTTGGATTGGATCTGAAGGTGCTCTCCTTCTAGATCTGATCATCAAAAATTAGATCTAAATCTGATTTTCTAGAGCCTTCGAATCAACCGATGAAGGTAGCACACTCGTCTCACGAACGTTGTTTCTTTCCTTGAAACCTTTGTGCCAATTCCTATGGATCTTCTCTTGGAACCTTGGCCCAACCTTTGGGCATGGAGAAGAAGGAGAGGTGGGGTGTGGAGAAAGAGGGGATGGCAGCAAGTAGGGGCCAGGGGCATCGAGAAACAATCATGAGAAAGCCTAGGGCGTAGGGTCTCTTAATTAGAGTCCTGCACCATCTTAGTGTTTCAATCAATCAAGCAACCAATTGCTTGATTTAATTCTAATTTCTTAACTAATTTTCACACCAACACATAACAAAATTATTGGGAAATATGCAAGATTTCATGCATGAGTTTCAAAACTTTTTCAAAATATAGAGCAGCGAAAGACATAGATTGAACTATTTAATCTACAACATGCATGTAATCAAATTACAAAATCCTACATCAAGGATCTATAACATGTTATGATACAAATATAAACCTAAAATTAAATTAATTATAAGTGGTATTGATCATATCAATACCTAGATCTAGAATAATTCTAGATCTAACCCTAGATCGCATCTAGGTCACCAAGAGATTAGATCTCTTACCTTTGCACGGGTCGAGAACTCCACAGTTGAATCTGTTATTACCTTTGGAGTCGCACAAGCATCCGACCACTACAGGTGCTCCACATGAACCTACAACACATATCGGAGGTTCATCGAACGAAGATTCACTCAAAGTGCTAGCTTCTCATGGATCCCTCCTGATGGTTAATCAAATACATGTTCTTCAGATCTCTTGGACACTCTAAGAGATGAAGAATATAAGGAGGAATAAGAGAGGAATCCAACCCTTGAATCTTCCATAAATTAAAAAATAAAATCAAGGAGAAACAAATTCTAAGAAAAGATAAATCTTCTCCTTCAGGACATCAATGGTTGATGTCCTGAAAACATCTCTATGCTAGGACAAGAGGAGACCTTCTCCTCTTAAATTCTTTCTAAGTTTTCAGTTCTAAGATTTCTAATTTTATTCATACAAAAATCTCATAAAAAATTGGAGAGGAAGGGTTGTCCAAGAAATCCTAAAAGAAGATCTTTCTTCTCTTCTCCTTCTCTCATCAGGACATGATCAGATCATGTCCAAAAAATTAACACCATGCCCCAACAACTTGGAGCATTCATCCCCACACCCATATCCTCACTCTCTCTCATATTTTTATCATATAAAAATTATAAATAAAATAAAAAGAGAGAAACATAAAAGAAAAATATAAGAGAAGATAATCTTCTCTTATCTTATCTCTTCAAGACATCAACCTTTGATGTCTTAATTGAAGACTCTTCTACAAGAATCTTGACACCACAAATCCTCCACACCTTCTCCACCTTCTCATCTAATTTTTTATGATTTTTTTAAAATTTTTTACATCCTAAAATTATCTCATAAGAGGCGTCCACCTTTTATTACAAGATCAGGTCAAAACCTAGTCAAAGAAGGACTTCTATGGGGCGTCCAACTCTTGGACACCCCTTCCTTGATTTTTGGTGTGTGAAATAGAAAACCAACACCCAAAAGAAAGGGAGAAAGGGAAGAAATAAAAAGAAGGGTGTGGGTAGAGGTGGCACATAAGGGAGAAAGGAGTTTTGTCAAAAGGGGACTCTTGCAAGAAGGAAAGAAATCCCAAACTCTTTTTAGTTTTGACTAAGTCAAAATAAACTCCCAAAAATCTGAATTAGGGGTGTGGAGAAGCCTCTTGGGTGTGGGAATAATTCATGAAAATATCAAAATTAATTAAGGTGGGCATGGGGTCTTAGGTGCAAGAAAAGAGAGAGAGAGTCTCAATCCAACTGGGACTCCTCTTATTTGACTAGGTCAAAATTATTTAAATCTAATTTAAATCCTATTTAAATCAAATTAAATGCAACCCATTTAAGAGTGATCCTAGTCCAACTAGGAGCCCAACTAAATAAGATTAAATTAAGATTTAAATCTGATTTAAATGGTAAATCAATTAGGTGCATCCAAGTTCTAGTCAAATAAGGAATTATTCTTCCCTTGCAATTGACTTATCCAATAAATCAATTGGACTTAACCCAATTAAGTTCAAACCAATTCTAATTGAATCTAATTCAATTAGACTTAATCTTAGCCCAACTGCTCAATCAAATTGAACTAATTAGCAATCCAATTGCTAACCAATCTTCCTACAATACTTGCATTAGGTCAAATATCAATCGCATTGATTGTTTGACCTTGAAACGATTCTCAATAATCGATTAACCATCCGATCAAATTACAAGCTCTAATATGTGTGACCCAATAGGTTTGAACCTAAGTCGATAGCATAGAAACTAATTTTTGTATCAATTAAAATTACCATCTAGCAATGGTTTTCGATATCCAGATAGATCGAATGTATGCAAAACAACATTTTTAAAATCCCGACCCATGATTATCGTATAATTCATCCCTTGGACCAATAATGCTCAAGATGACTTTGAGTACGTTGTCAGACACTCATACAAGTCATCTTTATTGTGTCTCAAAATTTTGTAAATTTTGTGACACCTCACGAGGATTATCCAAGCCTAGGTTTTGCTAAATTAAAATACAGCTAGTTATTCTCTTCTTAAAGTTAATCAGGAGTGGTCAATCCCATCTTGACTCACACACCAACTTTATAAGTACTTGACTGTATCTAAAAATATTTCGAATCTATATTAAAAATACAGACAGTCCGGCATCAAAGTATAGTGAGTTGCTTGCAAGTCACCATGGTGATCTCAAGTCGGAGGGACACTTATACCCATTGGCCTTAGCTAGCTACTCTTAACAGTAGAGTGCTACATTGATCACGTTCAGTGCAGATGTACTCCTACATCTCATCTGAATGCCATATCAGTGTCTCCACACTACTTGGTTACGAGGACAATGCATATGGCATATAGAGATCTATACTCGATAAGTTATTATTTTTATTAATAACTTATCATTTGATTGTGAACAACTTAAAAACTATATGATAAATCCTTCTTTATCGATTGATTGTGGTTCTAAGAACTTCATCATAATTTAGGAGTTCGTTTAAAGAAGATAGAACTTTTATGATGAACCAGCCAAATAACTATTATTATTAGATAATTTATATACTAATTTTAATCATCTACTACTTAGATGATTGGTTTTAGGACATATTTTCCAACAACTCCCACTTGGACTAAAGCCAATCAGAATGATATCAAATATTCTATCTTCCACTTGAGTTCGTATAACTCCTTAGTTCCGAGGCCTTAGCAAATGGGTCGATCAAGTTCTCTTTTTCATCGATCTTCTAAAGATCGACATCGCCCTGATCAAAAATCAAAGGTGATAGCAATGCAGAATATGCTGGTTCTTTGGTTCTTTAGTCTGAGCTATGGCTCCAGTGCTACGATAGGACTAGACCATTGGTGGAGGGTGCTACTTCCAACCCGCTAATGAACCTCGGTAACTATATAGCTTACATGGCAGTATCATATGCCACGATGTCTCTACAACACTAATTGAATAGGCTAAAGTATCCTGCTTGGAACCTTTCCAATAAATTGCTCTTACAATTAGGATATGAGCCGACATTCTCTTATTGTCATCTTGTTCTGACTAAAATTAAAACATCCACATATTTTAAGTCAGTACTTTCATATTTGAGTCACTGAATCTTAGTATTTTTCAAATACTTAAGGATTGTCTATACAATCTTTCAGCGGCTATCACTTGGATCAGATTGGTATCTACTCACTACCTCTAGTGAGTGTACCGTGTCTGATCATGTACATGGAGAAATAAGATGACAGCTAAACCTTTATTCTTTGCAATGCTGGGATGCCATTCCTGATATAGAGAATTTCATCCAAAGAAAACACAAGGAAAAATACTATAAAATATTTTGCTCAATTATAAATGCAGGATTTGTCTTTGTTCATAACAAAAGCATTCATTCAAAACGTATGTTCTAATTTTGAGGTAATAGCCAAACGAACTTTAAAGACTTTACCTTCCCATCTGTACTACTCTGATCCTTTTGAAAATCCATTCACACCCAATGAATTTTATCCCTTTAGGTGAATCATTTAGTATCCATACATGATTGATTTTTATGGACTTCAATTTAGATCATATGGCTCCAAGCCACTTCTCAGAGTCAGATCACTGCATTGTATTCCTATAGGTAATTGGATCCTTGTTGTTCTCATTGAGCTTAACAGGATCGCCATCCCGGACCTAGATACTAAAGTATCTATCCACCTGATGTGGTACTATACCAGATCTCCTTAAAGGTGACACTTTAATGGGCTCCAAATTTGATCTGATCAAATCCAGTTCTGTAGGTTTACTAGATTACATCGATTCTTTTCTACCAATTTAACTTGATAGGCGCCGGTTCCTTCTCTAAGAAACTCCTTTCCAAAAGGAATGCTCTACTACTGATGAACATCTTATGTTCATTAGAATAGTAGAATTAATAACCCTTAAATACTTATTGGACCAGGATCTAAGTTTATCTGTGTGCAAATATATGACATAGGCCGATCAACTCCAAATCCGAAAGTGAGAGAGTCTAGGTCTACGCTTAATCCATATCCCATATGGAATCTATGCGATAGATTTACTCAGAACCTTTTTTAGAGTAAAACTAGTAGCCACAAGAGTATAACCCTAAAACAGGCAAACAAGTGAACCCTATAACGGATTGAACCATGTCTAAAAAAGTTCAATTTCTTCTTTTATATACACTATGTTTTAAAAATAAATCTACTTGAGAGAGAATCCAATCCTCTCCTAGATATGTCAAAAACTCACTGAATAAGTATTCGCTTCCTTGATCCGATCAAAGAGTTCTAATATCTTTTTAATTTATTTTTTTATTTTATTATTGAATTATTTGAATATTTTAAATAATTCAGGTCAAATGCACCCATGCCTAGATAGGTCATTTATAATGAAATATTAGTATCTTTCTTTGGCACTTAAGTTCATAAGTCCACATATATCACTATGTATGAGACTTAAAACTTTATCGGCTCCTTCACCTTTTTTAGTAAAAGATAATTTTATCATTTTTCCAACAAGACAAGATTCACAGGCTATCAATGATTCACAATCATGGATGTCGAGATTTTTCTCTCAAGCTAGCACATTTATCCTATTCTTGTCAAGATGGCTAAGCCTATAATGCCAAAGATAGATATCCATGATATAATCTAACTTCGGTGTATATATTACACTTAACAAGCTGTATAAATATTAAATATTATTTTTTTATTATTCATATATTACTATAATATTATTCATAATAATATCATAATAATCTTCTTTATTGATAAATGATAATCATCTCTGACCAAAAGGCCATCAGAGATCACATTTATCATAAACGATGGACAATAGTGACAATCACTCAAAATGACATCTATTGAAAATAAGCTTAAAAAGTTCTAAAGGTAGGACTGGAACAACAGTTCCATCCTTGATGTTCAGGTATCTCTCATCATTTTCAAATATCCCACTTACTTGTAGTCTTTGCAACAAATTGTATAAGACTACCAGCATCTAATATACATGCAGTAGAGTTATTTATAGAGAAATTTTAAGGTGTTATCATATAACATCTTTAATTAGCAGCTTTTTCTTCTTTCTCTTGTTCAGCCTATTATGGTCAAGTGAAGCAAGACAATTCTTCTTTCTATGACCCTGCTTCTAACATTAGAAGCACTATGCTTGATTTGGGTTAACCTTGAACTAATTATTTTAACTGAGCTTAGAAGCTCCAATACGAATCCATTCGTACTGCTAAACCAAATTCCACTCTCGATGCTAATTATCGAAGTTGGATTCCATAAGTCATCACTGTCTAATAGTGATAGGAGCATTTAGGATTTAGCCTTAATTTGAGAAAAGCGAACATTGACCAAAGTATATGAATTATATTAAGCCTAAAGACTTGGACTTTGATTAAAAGATTCTCCCACTATTTTATTCAAATTAGGAGCCTCTACCTTCAATTCGAGAATTACTTTTGTTGGTGCAGAATCTAATTGATATCGGATTAAGCTGGAGTAGAGGAAGGAGAGATCGCCGTCGGTGACCTACAAAATAAAATTTCATCTAGAGTCGTTGGTAGTGGCTCCGGCAGGACCCTCCGACGATCAAGTCAGTTCTTCTGACCAATAAAAATGGAGTGCTCAGATAAAAATTCAGCAAACTTTTTAAAAAAGAGAAGAGAGCTTAAAAAAAATATATCTGAAGGATCCTCTTTTATAGATGGTACCTGTAGTAGACTGATAGTGACGGTCGTAACCATCCGATAGTAGGCCACTTGGGGCCACATGAAGTTTATTATGGAGAGAGATGTCTGTTGTCGTGATGTGGTCATTCGTTGAGATTTAATAGTTGAAGTTCGAAGAAAGCAGGCATTGGTTGGTGAAGAGCTTTGACATACATCAATTCTAGAGAAGTTCAGACTCCTAATTAAAATACGGCTAGAGAAGATCATCCAAAAGAAATACTAACTAAAATCTGAAAGTAATCCACTAGAGAAATTCGATTGAAGAAAAAGTTCGGAAGATATTTGGCTCCTGGAGGAACCGACTAAAGGAGAAGTCCAAAAGAAGTTTGGCTCCTAAAGGAATCCGACTGAAGGAGAAGTTCGAATGAAGTTTGGCTCCTGAAAAAATCCAACTGAAGAAAAAATTTAGAAGAAGTTTAGCTCCTAGAGAAACTTGACTGAAGAAAAAATTCAGAAGAAGTTTGGCTATTGAAGAAACTTGATTGAAGAAAAAATCTGAAAGAAGTTTGGCTCCTAAAGGAATCCGACTAAAAAAGAAATTCAAAAAGAGCTCAGCTCTTGGAGGAACTTAACTGAAGGAGAAATTCAGAAGGAGTTCAGCTCCTGAAGGAACTTGACTGAAAGAGAAATTCAAAAGAAGTTTGACTCCTGAAGGAATCCGACTGAAAAAAAATTCGAAAGAAGTTCGACCCCTAGAGGAACTTGATTGAAAAAGAAATTCAGAAGGAGTTTGACTCCTAGAGGAATCCAACTAAAGAAGAAATTTGAAAGAAGTTTGGCTCCTGAAGAAATCTGACTAAAGAAAAAATCTAGAAGAAGTTTGACTCCTAGAGGAACTTGACTGAAGAAGAAATTCGGAAGAAGTTCGGCTCTTGGAGTTACTTGACAGAAAGAGAAATCCGAAAGAAGTTCGACTCCTGAAGGAACTTGACTGAAGGAGAAATTCGGAACAAGTTTGGCTTTTAGAGAAATCCGACTGAAGAAAAAATCCAAAAGAAGCTCGGCTTTTGGAAGAATCTGACTGAAGAAAAAAATCCAAAAGGAGTTCGGCTGATGGAGAAATCCAACTGAAGGAGAAGTCTAGGCATAGTTCAGCTGAAGTCCGAAGGGAGTTCGTTTGCTGAAGGGGTTCAACCACTGAAGGAAGAATTTTCGATCGAAGCTCCTCCATGATTGTCGGTTATATTATGCTAAGCATCAGACTGAATTTTGGCGAGAGTGGGGTTTATCCCCAACAATAGTCACCCCACTCTCGAGTTCGAAATTCGAAGGAAAGCAGTACAAAGAAGGCGATAGTCAAAGTTCTTTTTTGAGCTCTATATCCGTTGGGGTTGAAGCTCGTGGGAGATCTTATCTCCAGCCGAGGTTAAAATTGAAGTTGAAGCTCGGGGGCGATTTTATCTCCAGTCGAGGTTGAAGAAGATCTTATCTCCTGCTGATGTTGTAGTTGAAGCTCGAGGGAGATCTTATCTCCAGCCGAGGTTGAAGTTAAAATTGAAGCTCGAAAAAGATCTTATCTCCTATTGACGTTGACGTTGAAGTTCGGAGGAGATCTTATCTCCAACCGAGGTTGAAAATGATCTTATCTCCTATTGACATTGAAGCTTGGGAGAGATCTTATCTCTAGCTGAGGTTAAAGGAGATCTTATCTCCTGCTAATGTTGTAGTTGAAGCTTTGGAAAGATCTTATCTCCAGCCAAGATTGAAGGAGATCTTATCTCCTGCTGACATTGCAGTTGAAGCTTGGGGGAGATCTTGTCTCTAGTCAAGGTTGAAGTTGAAGTTGAAGCTCGAAGAAGATCTTACCTTCAGCCGAGGTTGACGTTGAAGTTGAAGCTCGGATGAGATCTAATCTCCAATCGAGGTTAAAGAAGATCTTATCTCCTGCTGACGTTGCAATTGAAGCTCGGGGGAGATCTTATCTCCAATCGAGGTTGAAGTTAAAGTTGAAGCTCAAGGAAATCTTATCTCCAAACCGAGGCTGACGTTAAAGTTGAAGCTTGGAAGAGATCTTTATCTCTAGGCGAGGTTGAAGTTGAAGTTGAAGCTTGGCAGAGATCTTATCTCTAGCCGAGGTTGAAGGAGATCTTATCACCTACTGACGTTGCAATTGAAGCATGGGGGAGATCTTATCTCCAGCCAAGGTTGAAGTTGAAGTTGAAGCTCGTGGAAGATCTTATCTCCAACCGAGATTGATGAGATCTTATCTCCTATTCACGTTGATGTTAAAGCTCGAGGGAGATCTAATCTCCCACCGAGGTTAAAGGAGATCTTATCTTCCTATTGACGTTAAAGTTTAGGGGAGATCTTATCTCCAACTGAGGTTGAAGAAAATTTTATCTCCTATTAAGGTTGACGTTGAAGCACGGAAGAGATCGTATCTCCAATCGAGGTTAAATGAGATCTTATCTCTTGTTGACATTGAAGCTCGAGGAAGATCTCATCTCCAACCGAGGTTGAAGGTGATCTTATCTCCTGTTAACATTGACATTGAAGCTCGGGGAGATCTTATCTCCAATCGAGTTGAAGGAGATCTTATATCCTATTGACAGTTGAAGCTCGGAGGAGATCTTATCTCCAACCGAGGTTGAAGAAGATCTTATCCTCTATTAACGTTGATGTTGAAGCTCGGATGAGATCTTATCTCCAACCAAGGTTGAAAGAGATCTTATCTTTTATTGACGTTGAAGCTCAGGAGAGATCTTATCTCCAATCGAAGTTGAAGATCTTTTCTCCTGTTGACGTTGAAACTCGAGAGAGATCTCATCCCCAGCCGAGGTTAAAAGAAGATCTTATCTTCTATTTGATGTTGATGTTGAAGCTCGAGAGAGATCTTATCTCCAACCAAGGTTGAAGAAGATCTTATCTCCTATTGAAGTTGAAGCTTGGAGAGAGATCTTATCTCCAGTCAAGGTTGACGGAGATCTTATTTTCTGTTGACATTGATGTTGAAGCTCGAAAGAGATCTTATCTCCAGCCAAGATTGAAGGAGATCTTATCTTCTATTAACGTTGATGTTGAACTCGGAGAGATCTTATCTCCAACCAAGGTTGAAGAGATCTTATTCCTGTTGACGTTGAAGCTTGAGGAAGATCTTATCTCTAGCCGAGATTGAAGGAGATCTTATCTCTAGTTGACATTGAAGCTCGAGAGAGATCTTATCTCTAGTCGAGGTTGAAGGAGATCTTATCTCCTGTTGACGTTGACGTTGAAGCTCGGAGAAGATCTTATCTCCAATCGAGGTTGAAGAACTTCGACTTGCTCATGTTAGGATGAGGTTCTCCTCCTATTCCTAGTATGGCCACTATTGATTGCTTCTTCCCTGTCATCACATAGTTTTTGCACCAAAAAATAATAATATTGAATTGGAGGAGTTTTATTGAAGGAAAATTACTGATTGTACATCCTCAAATTTTTTTGATTTCAAGGTCATGGGAGCGTTGTTCCTCCGAGCTCCTTCAGGCCATAAATTTTGAGCTGGACAATCTCCTCTATTTTATACTGGCCTTCTCAATTTGGGGCAAGCTTTCCCTGACTTTGAGGCTGAGAGATGGCAGCTCGTCGAAGCACTAAGTCTCCTAGAGATAGTATTGATGATGCCGAGAGGCGGCCAATCTCCTTATTGTTCCTCTCTCATTAGTGGTTCTGGTTGCGGCAGCACCCTTGGCCGATCTACTCTTGCTTCAGACCGATGTCTGAGGAATTGACCCAACCGGCCTCTCTTGATGAGCTCCTCGATTTTGTCTTGGAGCTGAATGCATTCTTCAGTGTCAAGGCCATGATCATGAAGGTAGAGGCAGTACTTGCTTCGATTATGCTTGTTTGGAAGAGATCGTAATTCTTCTGATCTTGGTAGCTGATTCTTGATTTCCATCAGAACTTGAGTTTTAGGAGCATTAAGGAAAGCATAGTTGTGGAACCATTTGGAGGGAGAACTTCTTCGTGCCCTTCTATTGGGGCTTCTTTGATGACGAGCTCGACGGGGAGTTCGGGCTTGCTTACGCTCAGGGGAAGTCCATGTGCATGGCCAAACTTTATTCGGCCCTCCATCAGCGGCAGATCTATGCCGCTCTCCTGTGGCTTCCTCATCCTTCAACTTCAAGGCTTCTTTTGCTTGGGCATATCTCTCTACCCGAGCTAGTAGATCGGCAAAGTTTCTGGGATACTTCTTCTCCAGGAAGAATAATAAATCATTCTTCTGAATGCCACCCTTGAGTTCGGCCTTTGCAACAAACTGATCCAGATTTCGAACCTTCAATGTAGCAGCATTAAACTATGTGACATAAGCCTGGATAGATTCCTCCTCATTCTATTTGATATTCATTAGAAAATTCGATCCTCGGTAGGAATGCCGGCTACTAACAAAACGAGCCATAAACTAATGGCTCATCTAGTCAAAGGAGAAGATCGTATCCGACTTCAATGTCGAGTATCAGTTTCTTGCTGCTCTCTTTAAGGTAGATGGAAAAGCTCGATATAATATGGCATCTAGTGCGCCATGAAGCAGCATCATGGTTCGAAAGGCTTCAAGGTGATCGATCGGATCAGAGGTTCCATCGTAGCTTTTGAATTGGGAGAGGTTGAAGTTTGGTGAAACAGGCTCTTGCATAATTTGGAGAGAGAAAGGGGATCAGTGCAGACGTCATCATGATGAACCAGAGCGATGTGGCGAAGTTCCTCATCTGCCAGTCCATCTTCTATAGTTTTTGATCGAGGACGTCATCTTGATCGCAAATCCTGAAAGGCTTTCGACTGTAGACAGGAAAGGTCCCTCCTAGACAAGAATCATGATCCAAACAAGGATCCTCTACTCATTGTTTTTTCTTTCCAAGGGCAATGGGTATGCTAGCCCAAGTGCTCCACCTTTAGACCGGCTCCTGACATCACGATGGCAGGTTTCCTGATGAAACCATCATCGAAAGCTGCCGCATGGCCTGCACCATTTCAATGATGCCCTGAACCTGCTGCATCAGCAGGTTAAACAATTATGGATCTACTATAGCCATCGATGGCGGAGGAGGTTGAAGCACCGATGATGGAGCAGGGATAGATGAATCTAGCCTAGATCTGATGGCAGAAGCGGTAGATCTCTAGGTAGTCACCCTCTTTAGAGGCATTTCTCGAGATTATGGAAGAGGATGGAGATGAACCTGAAAGAAGAAGATCTATAGAATTGACTGAGCACTCCTTTAAGAATCCTACCTCAAAAATAGAAGGTCCTCCTTCTAGCATCAATTCTATTGGTGCAGAATCTGGTTGACGCCGGGTTAAGCTGCAGTTGAGAAAGGAGAGGTTGCCATCGGTGACCTACAAAATAAAATTTCATCTAGAGTTGATGGTGGTGGCTCTGATAGGACCCTCCAATGATCAAGTCAGCTCTTCTGGCCAATAAAAATTGAGTGCTCGGGCAAGAATTCAGCAAAGTTTTGGGAAGAAGAAGAGAGCTTAGAGAAAATGTATCTAGAGGATCTTCTTTTATAGATGGAGCCTATAGCAGACTGATAGTAACGACAATAACCATCCGATAGTGGGCCGCTCTAGGCCACGTGAAGTTTGTTATGGAGAGAGGTGTCCGTTGCCATGATGTGGCCATTCATTGAGATTTAATAGTCGAAGTTCGAAGAAAATAGATGTTGGTTGGTGAAGAGCTTTGACATACATCAACTTTAGAGGAGTTCAGACTCCTAAAAAGAATACGGGTAGAGGAGATCATCCAAAATGAATGCTAGCTAAAATCTGAAAGTAATCTATTGGAGGAATCCGATTGAAGGAGAAGTCTGGAAGGAGTTCGGCTCTTGGAGGAATCTGACTAAAGGAGAAGTCCAAAAAGAGTTCGGCTCCTGAAAGAATCTGACTGAAGGAGAAATCTTTTAGAGAAACTTGACTGAAGAAAAAATCCAAAAAGAGTTTGGCTCCTAGAGGAAATTGACTGAAGAGAAATTCGAAAGAAGTTTGGCTCCTGGAGGAATCCGACTAAAGAGAAATTTGGAAAGGAGTTCGGCTCTTGGAGGAACTTGACTGACGAAAAAATTGAAAGAAGTTTGGCTCCTGGAGGAATCTGACTGAAGGAATAATTCGGAAGGAGTTTGGCTCCTAGAGGAATCCGACAGAAGAAAAAATTCGAAAGAAGTTCGGCTCCTGGAGGAACTTGATAGAAGGAGAAATTCGAAAGAAGTTTGGCTCCTGAAGGAATCTGACTGAAGGAGAAATTTGAAAGGAGTTCGGCTCTTGGAGGAATCCGACTGAAGGAGAAATTTGAAAGGAGTTCAACTCCTGAAGGAACTTGACTGAAAAAAAAAATCTGGAAGGAGTTTAGCTCCTGGAGGAACTTGACTGAAGGAGAAATCTGAAAGAAGTTTAGCTCTTAGAGGAATCCGACTAAAGAAAAAATCTGAAAAGAGTTCGGCTGATGGAGAAATCTGATAGAACAAGTCTGGGAGTAGTTTGGCTGAAGTCCGAAGGAAGTTCGTTCGCTGGAGGGGTTCGACCGTTGAAGAAAAAATTTTTGATCGAAGCTCCTCCGTGATTGCCAGTTACATTATGCTAAGCATCAGACTGGACTTTGATGGAAGCGGGGTTTATCTCCAACAACTTTAATTTTCTAGTAGGTATTAGAATCCACATAGACTACACATAAGCCCAACTATGGTTGGTCAACCCATGTATATCTAAGGGTAGGTTCATAACTAATTATTTTTCTAAACAACTTCTAGTAATTTAATTTTGCCCTAGAAACCTAATCAGTAGGCTAGAGCCTCCACTCTAAGGATCCGATTAGGTCCAACCATTAATATGAGCATACTTGGTGCATCTAACTAACAAATGATTAAGCCCATCTATGATTGGTCAACTTAACCACCATTAGAGAGATACATCCAAATCATCATATGATGAATGATAATTTCATTAGTCAACAAGCATCGAACCTATGGACCTCCAATGATTATTGAGTTAATGGACTCATTATCAAACACCTTAATGGAAGGCTATGATTCGATTATCTCCATAACTTCATCATTTTAAGGACCTAATAATTTTAGAGAATTTAAATTATTAGTGATTTAAGGATGGAAAGGATATGAACCAATTTGCTCCCACTGACTTCACCAAGTCAGGTCCTTGCACTGACTTCACAAGTCACTATTGAGGATTATGATTAATTTTGGTCCATGGGCACCTGTATCAATCTCACTGAATGAAATCAGACTCACTGATTTTCTATGTGACATGGGTTAGTTCGAATCAATAAGCAACCTAATCAAAATCTGATTAACCACATTGGCCAGGCAAGTGAGATCGGTGGAAGGGTCTACCAAGGCTTTCCTTAGAAATCATCAAAAATAGGAAGGTAAGTGGACTGCTAATTAAAAACCATCGGTCTAGAATGCCAAACTTACCTTAGATACCAATTAGTTTGTCAGTTTTGATTTGGTCTGCCTAAAGACTCGGGCTCCACCACTGAGCCACGATCATATCCATTTGTTAGATATATGGATTTTGATCAACTACAACTATTAAATTGATCAATAGAAAAGAAATGACCTAATCCTAATTAACTATTAATTAGGTTTGATCAATTTCTTAACTAAGTCCATATTTAATCTAACCCTAGGTCTAACCCAGTTAATGACCTGATCAAAACTAACCCATTTAACCTTTAACCTAAGTTTTATGAAATTATCTTTGGATCTTCAAATCACAAACCTAGATCCTAAACAATCACTTAATTCTCAATTATATTCAAAGTTTCGATTTATGAAACCTCAGAAGTAGTTTCTAATTTTATTATTTAAAATATTTTTAAATTATAAATAATTTATGTTGATTCATATTCAAAATATGATTTTAGATCTGATTTATTTCATTGTTTAGATCATATCCTAGGATTTCGAATCTAGAGTTTTGTAGAAAGTAAGTTCTCAATTTAAATTCTACAAAATAAATATATCATACATACACATTCTAGATTCAAAACAAAAATTATATATCAACATATGCAATAAGAGGATCTAGATCTAAACATAAAACACATCATATGGATCAAATCATAAACCATTTAAAATAAGATTTAAAATCTAAAAATAAATCATAAATTACTTTAGATCTCATCTAACACATTTATGACTTAGGTTTCTCGGATCAGCACATACTAGAACAACCTTTCCATTGTAAGGGATAAACCTTACAGTAGGACAACCTTATGACAGTATGTGCAATTCTGATATTATTTAGATCTAATCTAAATAATCTAAAATAGATTAAATATCTATTTAATTTTATATTTAAATTAAAAAATTTAATCATAAATTTTCTTAGATCTAATCTAAGTTATTCATGATTTAGATTCAGATCAGCACATAATAGAACAACCATTTCATTGTAAGGGGTTAACCTTACAACATGACCACCATATGATAGTTTGTGCAATCTTTAATTAATTTTAATTTTTACATTTAATGTAACACAAATATGATCATGTTATAAAAGAACCTGGCTCTGATACCACCGTTGGAAAATATGCAAGGCTTCATGCATGAATTTCAATAGTTTTTTGAAATATAGAGTAGCGGAAGACATAGATTAAACTATTTAATCTACAATATGCATGCAATCAAATTATAAAATCCTACATCAAGGATCTATAACATATTATAATATAAATATAAATTTAAAATTAAATTAATCATAAGTGGTATTGATCATATCAATACCTAGATCTAGAATAATCCTAGATCTAATCAGAGATCGCATCTAGGTCACCAAGAGATCAGATCTCTTACCTTCGTGCAGGTTGAGAACTCCGTGGTTGATTCCATTATTGCCTTTGGAGCCACACAAGCATCCGATCTCTACAGCTGATCCACACAAACCTGCAATATAAATCGGAGGTTCATCGAATGAAGATCCGCTCGAAGTGCTAGCTTCTTACAGATCCCTCCTGATGGTTAATCAAATACATGTTCTTCAGATCTCTAAAAAATCTAAGAGATGAAAAACACAAGAAGGAATAAGAAAGGAATCCAACCCTTGGATCTCCCATAAATCAAAAAATAAAATCAAAAAAAAATAAATCCTAAGAGAAGATAAATCTTCTCCTTAAAGACATCAATGATTGATGTCCTAAAAACATCTCTATGCTAGGACTAAAGGAGACCTTCTCTTCTAGGATTTTTCCTAAGTTTTCATATCTAAGATTTTTTATTTTATTCATACAAAAATCTCACAAAAAATTAGAGAGGAAGGGTTCTCCAAGAAACCCTAAGAGAAGATATTTCTTCTCTTCTCCTTCTCTCATCAGGACATGATTAGATCATGTCCAAAAAATTAACACCATGCCCCAACATCTTGGAGCACTCATCCCCACATCCAAATCTTCTCTCTCTCAAATTTTTATTATATAAAAATTATAAATAAAATAGAAAGAGAAAAATATAAAAGACAATCTTCTCTTACCTTGTCTCCTCAAGACATCAACCTTTCATATCTTACATGAGGACTCTTCTCCAAGAATCATGGCACCACAAATCCTCCATGCCTTTTCCTCCTCCTCTAATTTTTCATGATTTTTTTAGAATTTTTCACATCCTAAAACCATCTCATAAGGGGTGTCCACCTTTTATTATAAGACTAGGTCAAAACCTAGTCAAATGAGGACTTCTATGGGGCGTCCAACTCTTGGTTGCCCCTCTCTTGATTTTTGGCATGTGAAATAGAAAACCAATACCCAAAAGAAATGATGAAAGGGCAAAAATCAAAAGGAGGGCATGGGTAGAGTTGGCGCATAAGGGAGAAAGGAGTTTGGTCAAAAGGAGACTCTTGCAAGAAGGAAAGAAATCCCAAACTCTTTCTAGTTTTGACCAAGTCAAAACAAACTCCCAAAAATCTGAATTAGGGGCATAGAGAAGCCTCTTGGGCATGGGAATAATTCATGAAAATATCAAAATTAATTAAGGTGGGCATGGACTCTTAGGCGCAAGAAAAAAGAGAGGGAGTCCCAATCCAACTTGGAATCCTCTTATTTGACTAGGTCAAAATTGTTTAAATCTAATTTAAATTCTATTTAAATTAAATTAAATACAACCCATTTAAGGATGATCCTAGTCCAACTAAAAGCTCAATTAAATCAGATTAAATTAAAATTTAAATCTAATTTAAATGCTAAATCAATTAGGTGCACCCAAATCCTAGTCAAACAAGAAATTATTCTTTCCCTTCAATTGGCTTATCCAATAAACCAATTGGACTTAACCCAATTAAGTCCAGACTAATTTTAATTGAACCTAATTCAATTAGACTTGATCTCAACCTAATTGCTCAATCAAATTGAGCCAATTAACAATCCAATTGCTAATCAATCCTCCTACAATACTTGCATTAGGTTAAACATCAATCGCATTTAATATTTGATCTTGAAACGATTCTCAATCGTCGATTAACTATCCGATTAGGTTACAAGCTTTAATATGTATGACTCCATAGGTTCGAAGCTAAGCTGGTAGCATAGGAACTAATTTCTGTATCAATCAAAGTTATCATCTAGCAATGGTTTCCGACGTCCGGATAGATCGAATATATGCAAAGCAATATTATTAGAACCCTGGCCCATGGTTACCGTATAATTCATCCCTTTGATCAATAATACTCAAGACGACTTTAAGTATACTGTCAGACACTCATACAAGTCATCTCTATTATGTCTCAAAATTTTGCAAATATCGTGACACCTCACGAGGATTACCCAAGCCTAGATTTTGCTAAATTGAAACACAGTGAGTCATTCTCTTTCTAAAGTTAATCAGAAGTGGTCAATCCTATCTTGACTCACACATCAACTTTATAAGTACTTGACTATACCCAAAAATCTTTCAAACCTATATTAGAAATACATGCAGTCCAACACCGAAGTACTGTGAATTGCTTGTAAGTCACCATAGTGATCTCAGGTCGGAGGAACACTTATACCCATTCGGCTTAGCTAACTACTCTTGATAGTAGAGTGCTACATTGGTCATATTCAGTGCAAATATACTCCTACATCTCACTTGGATGCCATACCAGTGTCTCCACACCACTTGGTTACGAGGACAACCAACGCATATGGCATACAGTGACCTACACTTGATAAGTTATTATCCTTATTAATAACTTATTATTTGATCGTGATCAATTTAAGAACCATCCGATAAATCCTCCTTTGTCGATTGATTGTGATTCTATGGACTTCATCATAATTTAGGAGTTCATTTAAGAAAGATAGAACTTTTATAATGAACCAACCAAATAACTATTATTATTAGATAATGCATATATTAATTTCAATCATCTACTACTTAAATTATTGACTTTAGGATACATTTCCCAACAAAAATTGACATCCAAAATATTCCATATATTGTCGTACAAAATAGGAAGGGAGAAGGGAAGTTTAGTGTGTGATGGACTCTTTCTTCTCTCTTAGAGTTTGATCTCTATCAAACCTCTTTGACTGGTCAAATCTAAAATTTGACCAAGTCAAAGCCTATCCACTTTGGGTGCATGCCTAGGGAGACATGCACCCTCTCCATGCCATACCAAATAAGTGTAGGCACGTGCCCCTAGAAAATCTCCAGGAGGCTTGCTCCCCTAGTCCCTTCTTTCTTACAATAGGGTCAACCTTTGAGCCTAGTGTACGACAAAAAAAAGAAGGTGATCAAAAATGATAGGTGACCACAAATGGCAAGTATTGTCCTAAAAATCATCTGATGAATTAAGACAAGCCAAGCTCCAGTTAGGGTTTCAGTAGAGTCAAACTTATCCATGATGAACTAGAAAGACTACAGTAGGAGAATATTAGGTTCAATCATGTGCTAGCATGATTTTCTTGAACCAATTAGATCTAATCCAAATCAATTGAACTGATTTAGTCCAATTGATCACAACCAGACTAAAATCCTTGTATGTGTGATCCAGTTAGGTTCAATTCTGTATGATAATAAGATATGTCATGATCTCTATCATTGATATCATTGAAATACCATTCGATAGATCAGAACTTTTTTTATTCATACAATTGGAATGATCGATCATCAAGATCATTCTAATTGCTCCCAAAATCCATCAGTGATACCTAGCAGCATATGGTGGCAACCCAGCAGAACTAAAAGTGAACCTCTCGATGCAGCTATCTATGTGAATTGATTCTACTATCATGAGTTCCGACGGGATTAGGATTTAAGGTAAACTCATCAAAACCCAACATCCATCATATGAATGAATCATTCGATTTGAGTTCGACGTGGAATCCTAATAGAAAACTTTTTTCTATTATATCACACTGCCATGGCCACGGACTTAAGAACTTGATCTCATGATCATCATAGGACTACTCCACTATTGAGGTTGATAGATCCCATCTTGGTGCAATCTAGTTCCTATAATGAATATGCTATAGCCAACATACACCTCAGAATTCCAAATGGCTAGAAGATCAAGTTATGGTGTAGTCAAACTATAACACACTCGAGGTGAACTACTGATGCATCTCAGGTCAAAAAACCTGACATACAACTACAACATCGAGCCCGACATCGATGAGAAGATAGACTTCCTTATGATTGCTCGAGGTGGTCATGCTTAGTGCCCTTGTTCTCTAACGAGTACCTATACATTCACTCTGATGTCTCCACACCGTAGATACAAAACTCATATACCCTAAGAAAGTGATCGTATACCAACCTTTCGAATCAATCATCATCCTCATAATGATCCTACGATTGAGAATAGTTTATGAGTTAATTATAAAAATTCATGTCTCAAATTTTCAATTCTTAGAAATATGAATTATCATTACCATTAACTTAAAAGATGTATCACAGATACTTTTAAGTATACACTATAATAAAAAAAAAAAAATTATTAATTTATAGTTAAAGTTATAAAATTATCCTTAGAAGTGCATTACAAGTATCAGCCAATCTGGCTTTCAAGGCACACATCTAACAAACTTTCAGTTGATTTAAAGTTAATTGGCTACAAATTTAAGTTCCATCTTCTTAAGACAGGCTTCGATCTTTAGCAAGCCTAAAGGCTTTGTTAGTAGATCTGTCTTGTTGTCCATGGAGTCAACTCTCTTGACCTCGACGTAACCCTTCTCAAGGTAATTATGGATGAGATAGAATTGCCGCTCGATGTGCTTGAATTTTTTGTATGACCTCGGCTCCTTAGCCAAAGCTATGGCACCATTATTATCACAGTACAGAGGGATGGCATCTAATATCCTCATTCCAAGCTCTACGATGAACTTCTTATACTAGAATGCCTTCTTTGCAGCTTTCGATGCTACGATATGCTCTACTTTCATAGTGGAATCCACTATCACGATCTACTTGAAACTCTTCTAGCTGACAGCACTACCATTGCACACAAATAGACTACTAAATGTCGACTTTCAATCATCTATATCAGACATAAAGTCTGAGTCTGTATAATCCTGGACCTAGAGTTCTCAATTACTAAAAATCAAGAACATATCCTTAATCCTTCTCAAGTACTTAAGAAAATATTTCGCAGAAGTCTAGAACTGTTCATCTGGATTCAATGGATACCTGCTTGTGACACTCATAGCATGGGCTATATCAGGTCGTGTACATACAATGACATACATGAGGTTCCCTATTACAGAAGCATAAGGGATCTTGCTCATACATTCTGTCTCCTCAGGTGTGCTAGGGCACATCTTCTTGAAGAGATAAATACCATGTCTGAAGGATACCAATCTTTCTCTTGGAGTTTTTCATGCTGAACCTCTTCAACACCTCCTCTATGTACATCTTCTGTGAGAGATCCAGCATCCTATTCAGTCTATCGACCTTAATTTCTAGAATAAAGAATACCTCTCCTAGGTCTTTCATGGAGAACTCTTTTGATAACCATATTTTGACCATAGTCAACATAGAAATATCATTCCTAATAAGAAGGGTATCATAGCACGTACAGTATGAGAAAGACAACAGCACTCCCACTGATCTTTTTGAACACACAGTGCTCTTTCTCATTTTTGATAAATCTAGATGATATGATCACATCATTAAAATGAGCATTCCAGCTCTGAGATGCTTGTTTAAGTCCATAGATGGAACTTTGCAGCTTACAGACCTTATGAC
>QRFJ01003179.1:7954-63249 GCA_006176705.1 Cocos nucifera | reverse complement strand
ACAAATTAGCTCCCACTATTTTCTCGGATCCCTACACTCCCTCTGTAGAGATGCGAAAATCTCCGCGATTAATGATTTCTAGTGGGTGGTGCGGTCTCACCAACTGACTCATCACCTCACCTAACAGTTATTGGTGATGGGTTAGCCAATGAGTGAACAACTCTTGTTCAATGATTCTCTAATCATGGTGCACCCAAACTTGGTCTCTAATTCATGAATCTCACCGTATCCGGAATATTGATCCACTCCTTAGTTAAGTCAGACCCACCATTTGCATGGACTGGGTTCCTAATTGGGTCTCTCACCGTATCCGAAATATTGAGCCCAACTCATCCTCCAGCCCATAGCATCCAATGCCTAATAGACATGGTTGCGTCTTCCCGGTGCAACTGAGCCACTGTATCCAGCCGAGAACAATCAACCCCGGGAAGGGCCCGCACGTCTACAATGGTGGAAGACCTCGGACTTAATCTTTTCTTAGGAAGAATTGATTCAGGTCTCATTAAACTAGACTTGGCTTAGTCATAACAATTATGACTAACCTAGTGGCATGGGTTAGCTCGGATTATTGACCACCTCAGATCAGAACTGTGTCAACAGATATGGCCAGGTAAGTGAGACCGGTGGAAGGAATATGCCGTTAACTCGCACAAGAACGCATTCAGGTCGAGTAGCTTCCAATTAAAAACCAGTCGGTCGTCTATGCCAAACTTACCTTAGACACCAAATTGTTGAGTCAGAACCAATTGGGTTAGCCTACAATCCAGACTCTAACCTCTGAGCCTAATTAGGTCTTGCTTGATCGTGACTCGATCTTGACCCAGACTTAATCCTATTAGGCTGGTCAATTTAAGCATTGTTGATCCCATCTAACCAACTCTTGATTCGGTTTGATCAACCGCTTAGACCTAATTGAGCTACCCAAGCCCGAACCCAGTATTATGAATATGTCTTAGATCTAAAATTCTCAATTTTAGACCTAATTAATATTTCATAAACTTAATTCTTAATTAAGTTGGGTTCATAAATAAAATATGCACAATAAATCCTAGGGTTTCAGGATCTAGGGTTTTGCAGAAAGTAAGTTTTGGGTTTCTGATTAAGGACGAACACGCAGCACCCCTACACGTCATAAGAACACCCCATCGAATGGGAAGAGAGGGCCTTTAAACCCTTCTTCGTTCTTATGACCGGACGGCCAAGAGGAACGCCTTAATCAGGAACATGCAAATCTACAAAACAGTTATAGATCTATATCATATATCTCATATACAAATTTAGATCTAATCAAGGCATATTTTGCATACATCTCATGTATCAAATCATGCATGTTTTCAGATCTAAATTATCACATAATAATCTAAAAAATTAGATTTAAATTGATCTAATCAAAATAAATTCTAATCTAGATAATTATGTAGAACTATTCTACAACTAGTCTAGTCATGCATCTATCATATCTCATATGATATTTAAAATTAAATAATTTTTATTTGCTATTTATCAGATGTTATTATAATACTTATAATATCAAAAAATAGTAAATAAGAAGATCTAAAATATGATTTAATCATATTAAATCAAAGACATGCAAAACTATTCTATAGAACTATTCTATTCTAGAACTAGTCATGCATATCTTCTTAATCTTAGATCCAAATCATTTAATTTTAATTTTTTCTGATTTCAGATCTGATCACATCTCATGTGACATCTAAAATCACTTTATTTTCTAATTAAAATAAAATTAAAATCAGATCTAAACAATTTAGAATCATGGCTCTGATACCAGTTGAAGGAAAATCCTGATTTCCCGATCCAGGTTCGTCCAGATCTGATCAGATCAAGAGATATATTTCAAAAATTTTCTCTTGATCTCAATCAGATCTTGATATATTTTAGATCTAATTCTTATTATTTTAATAAATAAAATAAAATAAGATAAATTAAATCAAATTTAATTTACCTGATTTGGGTAATCCTATTACCCTGTAGATGATCCTGATTGCAGCGGAAGGTTCTGGATCTAGCCACGCAAGCGCCTGGCCTCTACCGGTATCCACTCGAGTTGGATCTGGAGATCCTCTTCTTCTCTATCACACCTCCAAAAATCAGATCTGGATCTGATCTGGAGGATCTTCAAAACTCTTTTGAAGATCTAGCAGTCGTCCTTTTGCAGCAGCGCAGCCTTCTTGCTTTTGATCGCCTTTCCTTGATCTGAATTCGCACCAACCTAAATCCAAAACTCTTTTGGACATGGAGAGGCAGAGGGGAGAAGAGACTTTGGCATGGAGGAAGGAGGGGAGAGGCAGCCTTGGGGCGTGTTTCTAATGCATTCTTTGAATTAGGGTTGGGCGCAGGGTCTTATTTATAGACCTCTTGTGATCCAACTCCTCTTCCTTCCTCAACCAATCACAACCCTTTGTGAAATCAGATCTAAATCTGATTGGTGGGAATAGAGTCCCCTGGATTCCTCCTTAGAGGGCGCCTAAGACCAGTCAAAGTTGGTTCTTAGTAGAACTCTAATTGGAATCCAAAAAGGAGGATGGAGTCCTTGTCCAACAAGGACTCCTAGGCGCCTCCAACTTGGGCTCACGCCACCCTGGTGGCGTGCGCCCTTCTCCTTGCCAGGTTCTGGCAGGGGGACAGGCCCCCACCAGCTCTCCAATAGGTGCATGACATGTGGTCAAAAGTCAAAGGGTCAATGGTCAACGTTTGACCAGTCAAAGGTAGACTTTTGACCAAAGTCAAAGAACAAGAAATGGCAGGTGACCAAAAATGGCAGGTAATGTCTTACAAAATAAGACAACCTTTTCTGACTTGGACAACCTCCAGTCAGACCATATGAAGGCCTCTGATTGAGCACAAACTCCTTTGGCTCAGTCAGGACAACTTATTTATGATAGTAAAAGAAGAACGTTAGGTTCAATCGAGTGCTAGCACGATTTCCTTGAACCTAATTGAATCTCATTCAGATCAATTGAACTAGATCAGTTCAATTGATGATCACCAGATTCAAACCCTTATTTGTGTGACCCAGTTAGGTTCAGTTCTATATGGTAATGGGATATGTCATGATCTCTATCATAGACATCATCGAAACTCCTTTCGATGGATCAGAACTCTTCTGATTCGAACAGCTAGAATGATCGATCATCTAAATCATTCTAATTGCTCCCAAAATCCACCAGTGACACCTAGCAGTATATGGTGGCAACCCATCAGAGCTGAATGCGAACCTCTTGGTGCAGCTACCTGTGTGATTAAGTTCTTCTATCTTGAGCCCCGATCAGATTAGGGTTAAGGTGAACTCGTCAAACCCTAGTCTCTGTCATATGATGTAATCATTCGATTCGAGTCCAATGTGAAAATCTAAATAGAAACTCTTTCTATTATTTCACTCTACCATGGCCATGGATTTCTGGACTTGATTCTCATGATCATCATAGGGCTGCTCCTCTACCACCGAGGTAGATAGATTCCATCTTGATGCAATCCAGTTCCTACAATGAACATGCTATAGCCAACATACACCTCAGGGTTCCATATGGCTAGGAGACCGAGTAATGGTGTAGTCAAACTATAACACCCTCAAGGTGAACTGCCGATGCATCTCAGGTCAAAGAACCAGACACACTACTGCAGCATCGAGTCAGTCATTGACGAGAAGGTAGACTTCCTAATGACTACTCGAGGTGGTCACGCTCAGTGCCCTCGTTCTCTAACGAGTACCTGTACTTTCGCTCCGGTGTCTCCACACCGTAGACTCAAGACTCATCTACTAAAGAGAAGGGATCGTACACCAACCTTCCGGATCAATCACCATCCTCGTGATGATCCTATGGTCGGGAGCTGTTTATGAGTTAATAATGATTATTCATGTCTTAAATTTTCAACTCTTGAAAATATGAATTATCATTACCATTAACTCAAAGGATGTATCACAGACACTAAATACACATGTGTGATAGAAAATAACCCATTTCATTAATTATAGTCAAAATTATAATTTTGCCCCTAGAAGTGTATTACAAGTGTCAGCCAATTCTGGCTTCTAGGGCACATATATCTAACACCTTTAAGATCTAATATTAAGATTAAAAATAAAATTAAATCTAATTAATTTTGTACCTTATATTTTAGGTAATCAGATTATCCTATGATGATCCTGATCTGTCTTGAGGTTCTAGAATGAGCCACGTACGCACCAAGCCTCTACCGATATTCACTTAGGCAGGATTTGGATGTCTTCTCCTTATGAATCTTTTTTCAAATATCATATCTAAATCTGATCTAAAAGTTCTTCAAAAAAAATTTTGAAAGCAACGTGTTCGTCTCACGAATACTGTCACATAGATAAAGAACTCTTCACAAATTTGATTGGATCTTCTTCTCATATTTATTTTCAATCTTTGGCACTTAGAAAAAGGGGAGAGAGAGGATCAGAGAGGGCATGGAAGATGGAAGGGGTGACAGCCTTTAGGTATGAAAAATTATTTCTTTCGTGAAGAGCCTTGGCGCAAGGATTCTTATACAAAAGCATAGCGCTAAGTTAGAGTCCCTCTTTGACCAAAATTCTCATTTATTCGACCATTGGGATCCTGGACTTGAACTTCATGAAAATCTCCAGATACCATTTGATTTTAATGCCAAAAATCAATCTGGAAGGTGGCGGCATGAGTAGATAAGGAAGAATCCACTGTGCCTAAGTTTCTTCCCTCAAGAGTTTCATCCAAATCAAACTCTATCATAACTCAGTCTAGATACCTCCAAAAATTATGAAATTTGGTACACCTAATGTATAACTCATGTCCTATCATATATCCAAAAATTAGATCAAAAATATTTTCAAAAAAATTTCTAGAAGCCTCTGATCAGGTGATCCAAATTTCTCTCAATTAGGTCAACTTTTGACCCTAGTCCAACTTGACTATGAATGAATTTAATTTCTACAATTAATCTAACCTAGACTTATTTCAGTCAAATAAAAATAAATTCATTCAAAATATAAGAATGAGTCAAATCAAATTTGACTCAATTGTGATAAATCAGAAAGATTACAAATGGAGAAAGTCAAGCTCAATCGTGTGCTAACATGATTATTTTAAACCTGATTGGATCTAATCCAAATCAATCAAACTGAGTTAGCTCAATTGATGATATCCAGATCCAAATCCTTATCTGTGTGACCTTATTAGTTTCAATTCTATATAGTAATGAGATATGTCATAATCTCTATCATCAACATCATCGAAATACCTTCGATGGATTAGAGCTTTTTTTATTCATATAATTAGAATGATTGATCATCAAAATCATTCTAATTGCTCCCAAAATCTACCAATGACACCTAGAAATATATGGTGGCAATCCATCAAAATTGAAAATAAACCTCCCAATGTAGTTACTAGTGTGATTGGGTTCTTTTATCTTAAGCCCCGACAGGATTAGGGTTAAGATGAACTCGTAAAACCCAATATCAATCATAAGAATTAATCATTCGATTCGAGTCTAATGTAAAATCTAAATAGAAACTTTTTCTATCATCTTCACTCTACCATGGTCATGGGCTTAAAGACTCAGTCTCATGATTATCATAGGGCTACTCATCATCTACCGAGGTAGATAGATCCCTTATTGATGCAATCTAATTTCTATAACGAACATGCTATAGCCAACATACCCCTCAGAATTTTGAATGGCTAGAAGACCGAGTTACGGTGTAGTCAAACTATAACACCCTCAAGGTGAATTGCCGATGCACCTCATGTCAAAGAATCAGACACACCTACTGCAGTATCGAGCCAGTCATCGATGAGAAGGTAGACTTTCTTATGATTGCACGAGATGGTCACGCTCAGTATCCTCATTCTCTAACGAGTACCTATACTCTCGCTCTGATATCTCCACATCATAAATTTAAGACACATCTATCCTAAGAAAGCGATCGTACACCAACCTTCCAAATCAATCACCATCCTCGTAATGATCCTATAGTCAGAAGTAGTTTATAAGTTAATTATGAAAATTCATATCTTAAATTTTTAACTCTTGAAAATATGAATTATCATTATCATTAACTCCAAGGATGTATCACAAATACTTTAAATATACACTATAATAAAAAATAATTTTTTTATTAATTTATAATTAAAATTATAAAATTATTTTTAGAAGTATATTACAACTATTAGCCAATCTAGCTTCTAGGGCACATATCTAACAAACTCCCACTTAACCTAAAGTCAATTGGCTATAAATTTAAGTCCAATCTTCTTTAGGTAAGCTTCGATCTTCTACTAGCTCAATGGCTTTATCAGCAGGTCAGCCGCATTATCTGCAGTATCGACTCTCTTGACCTTGACGTAATCCTTCTCGAGATAATCGCGGATGAGGTGATATTGCCACTCAATGTGCTTGGATTTCTAGTGAGACCTTGGCTCCTTAGCTAGGGTTGTGGCACCATTGTTGTCGCAGCACAGAGGAACAGCATCTAATGGCATCACTCCGAGCTTTGTGGTAATTTTTTTGTACCAGAATGCCTTCTTTACAACTTTCGATGCAGCGATGTACTCTGCTTTCATGTGGAATCTACTATCATAGTCTGCTTGAAACTCTTTCAGCAGACAGTACCACCATTGCACACAAACAGACTTTTGAATGTCGACTTTCGATCATCTATATCAGACATAAAATTCAAGTCTGTATACTCCTAGACCTGAAGTTCTCCATTACTAAAGACTAGAAAAATATCCTTATTCCTTCTCAAGTACTTAAGGATACATTTCACAGAAGTCTAGTGCTCTTCATCTGGATTCAACTGATATTTACTTGTGACACTCACAGCATGGGTAATATCAGGTCGCGTGCATAGCATGGCGTACATGAGACTTCCTATTGTTGAAGCATAAGGGATCTTGCTCATGCATTCAATCTCCTCAGTTATATTGGGACACATCTTCTTGGAGAGATGAATGTCATGTCTGAAGGGCACTAAACCCCTCTTGAAGTTTTTCATGTTAAACCTCTTTAGCACCTCCTCTATATACATCTTCTCTGAGAGATCTAGCATCTTGTTCGATCTATCCCTGTAGACCTTACTTCCCAGAATAAAAGATGCATCTCCAAGATATTTCATAGAGAATTCTTTAGACAACCACATTTTAACTATGGTCAACATGGGATTAAGAGGATGTCATCTATGTACAATACGAGGAAGACAACAGCGCTTCCACTATTTTTTTTGAAAACACAGGCCTCCTTCTCATTCTTGATGAATCCAAATGATTTAATTATCATTGAAATGAGCATTCCAGCTTTGAGATGCTTGCTTAAGTCCATATATGGACCTTTGCAGCTTGCATACCTTGTGATCACTATCACTAGATGTAAAACCTAGCAGCTATTCTATATGGATGTCTTCCTCAAGATATCCAATTAAAAATATCATTTTCATGCCCATCTATCATATTTCATAATCGAAATAGACTACAACAGCAAGCAATGTGCGGATGGATTTGAGCATAGCTACTGACGAAAAAGTATCCTGATAGTCAATACCTTTACACTGACTATATTCTTTCGCTACGAGCCTTGCTTTGAATGTCTTTACATTTCCATCGGCACCTATTTTTCTCCTGAAGATCCATTTACACCTAATAGGTACTATACCTTTAGGTAGATCTACCAAGGTCCAGACTAGGTTCGAGTGCATTGAGTCAATCTCTGACTTCATTGCCTCTAACCATTTTTTAGGGTCGATATCTGATATCGTCTTGTCA
Source organism: Cocos nucifera (assembly GCA_006176705.1). Classification (NCBI taxonomy): domain Eukaryota; kingdom Viridiplantae; phylum Streptophyta; class Magnoliopsida; order Arecales; family Arecaceae; genus Cocos; species Cocos nucifera. The sequence continues at coordinate 55,468 of QRFJ01003179.1, read as the reverse complement.
TAGATTTTGGGATCATTACCATGATCCCCATTTTTTGTGAGGAATATTTTCTCTACGTCCTTTGAAATAGTACCTAAGCATCTTTCAAGGGGATGAGAAATTCTTTTTGATCTATGAGGTGGATGAGGTAGTGATTGGACTGGCTCAATCTGATTGGATTTCATAGATTTCTTAGCTTATGGCTCTTGGAAGACTTTCTCCTCAAGCCTAATCTATCTTCTAATGCTACCATCTTGAATAAATTATTTATTAAGAAAGATGGCATGTCGACTCACAATCACATTATGATCCTTGGGAAGATAGAAAAAATATCCTAATGACTCTTTAGGATATCCAATAAATCAAGCTCTGAAGGACCTAGACTCTAATTTATCCGTCTGTTGTCTCTTGACATGGGCCAGACAACTTCAAATTCTGAGATGACTCAGACTTGGTTTCTTACCATGCTATATCTCATACGGTGTGGTAGGAACGATTTTAGATGGAATCCTAGTCAGTAGATATATGCGATCAACAGACTATGTCTCCAAAGAAACTTAAGAAGGTCCATAAAGCTCATCATGGATCGAACCATATCTAATAGGATCTAGTTTCTCCATTCTGAAATTCTATTGAGTTAAGGCATTTTAGGTGGAATCTATTGAGAGACTATGCCATTATCCTTAAGATGGTCTAGGAATTTCTGACTAAGATATTCGCCTCTTCGATCTGATCGAAGAACCTTAATGGATTTTTATATTTATTTTTCTACTTTGAGTCTAAATTTCTTGAACTTTTCAAAAGCTTCAGACCTGTGTTGTATCAAATACATATACCCATACCGAGATAAATCATGGGTAAAGATGATGAAGTAGATGTAATTGCCCCCTGGTTGGCATAATAATTAGGCCGCATACATCAGTATGTACTAGGATAAGTAGGTCTGTAGCCCTTTCCCCATGTTCCATAAAAGGGAGCTTGGTTATTTTGCCATGAAGGCATGATTCATAAATCGGATATGATTTAGAAGTCAACGGACTCAATAGCCCAGATTTCTTTAATTTGTTAATTCTATCTTCAGTTATATGACCTAGCCTAAAGTGCCAAAGATACCTATCATTTAGACTATCCCTATATCATTTTGATCCTATGGCATTCATGTTTTGCTCGATATTGAAAATAGAAACATCAATATGTAACTGATAGAGATCATTTATATGAAAACCACTTGCAATTTTATTTTTTTCATAAAGAATATTACATGGTCCTTAAGAAAACTAATTACATTACCTTCCTGTCCTAAACATGAAATAGAAATCAAATTTCTGCTTGCTGCAGGCACATAAAAATAGTCCCTAAGTACTAAGTCTAATCATGATGGTAATCGCAAAGGATAGGTTCCTATGACCACAGCAGTAATTCTTGCACCGTTCTCGATGCGTATGATCATCTCATCATCCCTCAGCCTCCTGCTATCCTCAATATCCTGCATAAAAGTGCATAAATGAGTACTAGAACTAGAGTCAAGCATCCAACTGTATGTAGAAAAAATTATAAGATTAAATTCTATAACGAGCATAACTCCAAACGGACCTACCTACTTCTTGTTCTTCAGGCTGGTTAGGTAAAAAGGGTAATTCCGCTTCCAATAATCGTCAGTGTTGCAATGAAAATATTTTTCTTTGTTAGCGGCCTTCTTCTTCGGCTCTGCCTTCTTCTTCTTCCCACCATCCACCTTCTACTTCACGGACTTTTTTTCTTCCCAAAAGACTTTCTATTGGAAGAAGTCTGCTCCACAGTAAGTTCTGAGCTTTTAGAACGTTTCATAGAAAGCTCAGCAGTAACCAGCATATTCATGAGCTCAGCCAAGGTATTCTAAAGTTTATGCATATGATAGTTCATGATGAACTGCTCATATGCATCAGTCAAGAACTATAGAAATATATCAATCTGTAGATCCTGATCTAACTTGACATCGAGTTTCTCAAGATTTTTTAAGTCCTTGATCATCATCAGACAATGATCTTGGACTGACTGTCTATCACGCATCTGAGCCTTGAACAGTCTTTTAATGACTTGATATTTAGCTGCACGACTCTGTTCACCAAACAACTCTTGCAGGTGAGCCAACATTTGACGGTTAGTCTTAATGTCTTCATGTTGGTGCAGAAGCTCTGATGTCTTAATGTCTTCATGTTGGTGCAGAAGCTCATCAGACATCGAGCCCAATATGTAGTACCTGGCTTCGTTATCTTCATCCATCCACTTCTCAAGAGATGCTCTCTAATCAGTGGATGGATAGACTGATAAGGTAGGAGGATACTATTCCAACACATGAGTCAACTTCTTGGAATTCAAAATAATTTTAAAATTTTGGAGCCAATCCTTGTAGTTGGATCCAATCAATCTATGGGTATTCAGGATACGGGCTAATGGGTTGGACACAGACATCTTCCAGTAGAGAGTTCAAGTTTCCAGTTAGATTTTATAATCAGACTTAACTAATTTATTTAAAAATTTTATTTTTTAACAAATTAGACTCCCACTATTTACTCGAATCTCTATACTTCATTGGTAGAGATGCGAAAATCAACACGATCATTGATTTCTAGTACATCATGTGGTCCAACCAATTGGCTCACCACCTCATCTAATAGTTATTGATAATGGGTCAACCGATGAGTGGATAACTCTTATCCAATAATTCTCTAATCATGATACATCCAAATCTAATCTCTAATTTATGAAGCTCACCATGCCCAAAATATTTCTCCACTCCTTAATTAAGTCGGACCCATCATTTGCACGAATTGGATTCCTGATTGGGTCTCTAACCATATCTAAAATATTGAACCCAACCCATCCTCCAACCTGTAGCATCTAACGCCTAATAGACATGATTTCATCTTTTCGGTGCAACTGAACCACTGTACCCAATCGAAAATAATCAACCTCGAAAAGAGCCTACACATCTACAATGGTGGAAGACCTTAGACTTAATATTTTCTTAGAAAGATTTAATTTAGGTCTCTTTAAACTTGATTTGACTTAATCATAATAATTATGACTAATCTACTAACATGGGTTGGATTGAATTGTTAGCCATCTCAAATTAGAATTGGATCGATACAAATGACCAGATAAGTAAGACTGGTGGAAAGGATATGTCATTAACTTGACAAGAATGCATTCAAATCGAGTTGATCCCAATTAAAAACCAATCGATCGTATCTGCCAGACTTACCTTAGACACCAAATTATCGAATCAGAATCAATTGGCTTAGCCTACAATCCAGGCTCGAACCGCGGAGCCAAATTAGGTCTTGACTTGATCGAGTCATATCTCAATGTGATTCGATCTTGACCCAGACTTAATCCTATTAGGCTGATCAAATCTAAGCTTTCTTTGATCCCACCTAACCAATTCTTGATTCAGTTTGATCAACCGCTAGACCTAATTAAGCTATCCAAGTCCAAACCCAATTTTATGAATATGTCAAAGATTTAAAAATTTATAATTTTTAGATATAATTAATTTTATAATCTTAATTCTTAATTAAGTTTTGGATTTATGAACAAAACATGTAATAAAAGTCCTAGGATTTCAGGATCTAGGATTTTGCAGAAAAATAAGTTCTGATTTCTGATTAAGGATGAACGTGCAGCATCTCTGCATGCCATAAGAACATCCCATCAAATGAAAGGAGAAGGCCATTAAATCCTACTTTATTCTTATAACCAGACGGCCATGGAAAACTCCTTAATCAAAAATATAATTTTTTACTACAAAATTAGTTAGATCATATATCATATATAAAAAGATCTAACTAATATATGTCTTGCATACATCTCATGTATCATCAATATGCATACTTTCAAATCTAAAATATAATATATTAAATCTAAAAAATAAAATTTTAAATTTGATCATATCAAAATTAAAACTATTTTAGACATCTTATAGAATTATTCTATAAATAGTATAAGCATGCATCTTTCATATCTCATATGAAATAAAATAAAAATTAAAAATTTTATTTTCTATTTTTTAGATCTGGTTAAAATAATTATAACATCAAAAAAATAAAAATTAAATAGATCTAAAATTATATTTAATTAAATTAAATATATGATCATACTAGACTACACATAGAACTATTTTATACTTAGTCTAATCATGCATCTCATACATATTAGATCTAAATGATTTAATTATTTTAATTTTCTAATTTCAGATCATCATAGGATAATAGGATTATCCATAATAAAAGTATAATTAAATTAAATTTATTTTATTTTATTTTATCAAATCGATAAAATCAGATCTGAAGAGTCTCATATCTGATTTGGATCTAAGAGAAAAATTTTTGAAATATTCCTCTTGATCAAATCAGATCTGAATGAACCTGATCCAAAAAATAAAATATTTTTCTTCATCATCTTCTCAAGATATTTTACCATGCTCTCTTCCCGGGCTTCATAACTACCGCTAACCTACCCCATGATCAGTTAGGAGTCACTGCAAATCAGAAGCTGATCAGCTCCCGATTCTTTGGCTATCCTGAGCTCGGCTATTAGGGCCTCATATTCTGTCCCATTATTTATCATCGAAAATTCAAAACGCAGCACGTACTCCATGATGATTTCTTCTGAATTGATCAGGATCAGCCCAGCACCTGCTTCAAAAGTGTTAGAGGAGCCATCGACATACAGGACCCAGAAATCTTCAAGAAGGTTCGTTCTTTCTTCAAAGGAGCTCGGGTGCAACCATGGAATGTTGGTTTCATTTTGAAGCTCGACATCGTCTGAGATAGTACATTCAACTATAAAGTCGGCCAGTGTCTAAGCTTTGATTACTGGCCGAGGTCGATAGTTGATGTTGAACTCTATTAATTTAAATGGCTCATTTTGCAATTCTTTCAAAAGCATCCGTTTGATGAAGGATCACTCTAATCGGTTGGTCAGTGAGGAGCATTATAGCATATCTCTGGAAGTAAGACCAAAGTCTTCTTGCTGCAATTAGAAGAGCATGAGTCAATTTTTTCAACTTTGTATACCTGGTCTCAGCATCCCTTAGAATCTAGCTTATGTAGTAGACTAATCGTTGTGCTTTTGCCTCTTCTTTGACCAGGACTGCCGCTAGCTCCGTAGGAGAGACCGCGAGGTTGAGAAATAGCTTCTCTCTAGATTCAGGTTTGGCTAGTAGGGAAGGCAAGCTAAGGTAGTTCTTGAGCTCGTCGAACATCTTTTGGCATTCCTGAGTTCAGTAAAAATCTTTCGATTTTCTGAGGATTTGGAAGAAAGACATGCAGCGTTCGACCAACCTTGAGACAAAATGATTCAAAGATGCCATCTTTCCAATCAGACGCTGAACTTCTTTGATGGACTTCGAAGTGGTCATCTCCTGGATAGCTCGAATCTTCTCTAAGTTGGCCTCAATCCCTCATCTCAAGATCACGAATCCCAAAAATTTTTCTAAGGCTATCCCAAAGGCGCACTTGATTGGGTTCAGCTTCATCTTGTATTTTTTGAATGCATCGAAAGCCTCTTCAAGGTCAACAACATGATTGATAGACATTCGATTTTTTATCAGCATGTCATTGACGTAAACTTTCATATTGCAGCCGATCTGCTTCTTGAAGATTTTATTGATCAAGCGCTGATAAGTCGCACCTGCATTCTTAAGCCCGAAGGGCATGACCCTGTAATAGTAAAGACCACAGTTAATAATAAAAGCAGTCTTCTCCTCATCCTTCGATGCCATTCAAATTTGATTGTAGCCAGAGAAGGCATCCATGAAGATGAGGAGCTCGTAGCCTAAAATTGCGTCCACCAGTTGGTCGATTCTAGGCAAAGGCCTCTTCAAGGTCAACAACATGATTGATAGACATTCGATTTTTTATCAGCATGTCATTGACGTAAACTTTCATATTGCAGCCGATCTGCTTCTTGAAGATTTTATTGATCAAGCGCTGATAAGTCGCACCTGCATTCTTAAGCCCGAAGGGCATGATCCTGTAATAGTAAAGACCACAGTTAATAATAAAAGCAGTCTTCTCCTCATCCTCTGATGCCATTCAAATTTGATTGTAGCCAGAGAAGGCATCCATGAAGATGAGGAGCTCGTAGCCTAAAATTGCGTCCACCAGTTGGTCGATTCTAGGCAAAGGATAGCTGTCTTCTGGGCAAGACTTATTCAGCTTCTTAAAGTTGATGCACATCCTCCACTTGCCATTAGCCTTCTTGACTAGGACCACGTTAGAGATCCAAGTTGGATAGCTGACTTCTCAAATAAATTCGGCATTGAGAAGCTTGTCAACTTCTTCTGCTATTGCCTTCTACCTTTCTGGTGCATGACCCCAAACTCTTTCTTTCACAGGTCGATGCTTGGGATCAATGGTCAGTCGATGTTCCATAACCTCGATGCCAATCCCAGGCATATCCACTAGAACCCAGGCAAAGACATCAGCATTCCTCCATAAAAAGGCGATGAGCTACTGTCGAACATCATCTTCCAAATTGGAGCCAATTTGCACCGTATGCTCTGCATTTTCGTCATTCATGGGGACGGTCATAAGATCTTCTATGGGCTCGCCCCATTCTTCGGTAAGATCATCATGGATATCAAACTCGTCAATTGGACAGGGGTCAAGTCGAGCACCATTTTGTAAGGTGATAGAGTAGCAATGTCGAGCTAATGCTTGATCGCCTCTGATTTCACCTATTCCATTATTTGTTGAAAATTTTATCTTCAAATAATAGGTCGACACCACGGCTCATAGTGCATTCAGATCAGATCGACCGAGGATTGCATTGTAAGCGGAGGGGGCATTTATCATGAAAAAGTTGACCCACGCCTTAGCCTACTTTGGATATTGCCCTATAGTCACGACTAGAGTTATCCTTTCCTCCACTGGCATAGTATCATCGACGAAGTCAACCAACGAAGAGCTCATGGGACCCAAGCGATTATCAGATATAGACATGTTAAAGAAAGCATCATAATACAGAATATCAGCGGAACTTTCATTATCTACCAAAACATGGCATACATCATAATCAGCAATGTTTAAAGAGATTACAGCCGCATTGTTATGCAAGAATTTGACTCCTCGGGCATCCTCATTAGTGAAAGTGATGGGCTCCTTAGTCCACCTCTTCTCAGGCTCTGTCGATCCGCTAGCCTCCCCACACCGAAGTTCCCCACAGATGGTGTTAATGATGCCAATCGGGGGTCAATCTTCTCGTTGCTCCTCGCCCCTCGGTGGTTTCAACGACGGAGGTGCTATCGACCGATTAGGGTTAAGGTGAACTCGTCAAACCCTAATTTCTATCATATGATTTAATCATTCGATTCAAGTCTGATGTGGAAACCTTAATAGAAACTCTTTCTATTATTTCACACTCTCTGCCATGGCCATGGGCTTATGGACTTGATTCTCATGATCATCATAGGGCTGCTCCTCATCCATCAAGGTAGATAGATTCTATTTTGGTGCAATCCAAATCCTACAATGAACATGCTATAGCTGACATACACCTCAGAATTTTGAATGGCTAGAAGACCGAGTCATGGTGTAGTCAAACTATAACATCCTCAAGGTGAACTACTGATGCACCTCAGATCAAAGAATCAGACACACCACTGCAGCATCGAGTCAGTCATCGACGAGAAGGTAGACTTTCTTATGACTACTCGAGATGGTCACGCTCAGTGCCCTCATTCTCTAACGAGTACCTATACTCTCGCTCCGGTGTCTCTACACCATAGACTTAAGACTCATCTACTATAAAGAAGCGATTGTATACTAACCTTCCGGATCAATTATCATTCTCATGATGATCCTACGGTCAAGAGCATTTTATGAGTTAATAAATGAAAATTAATGTCTTAAATTTTCAACTCTTGAAAATATGAATTATTATTACCATTAACTCAAGAGATGTATCACAGATACTAAATATACTTATGTGATAGAAAATAATTCATTTTATTATTTATAGTCAAAATTATAATTTTGCCCTTTAGAAGTGTATTACAAGTGTCAGCCAATTCTGACTTCTAGGACACACATATCTAACAAACTTTCACTTGACCTAAAGTCAAATGGGTACAAATCTAAGCCCCATCTTCTCAAGATGGGCTTCAATCTTCTGCTGGCCCAACGACTTTGTAAGCGGATCCGCCACATTGTCTGTGGAGTCAACTCTCTTGACCTCGACATAACCCTTCTCGAGGTAATCGCGGATGACGTGGTATCACTGCTCGATGTGCTTGGATTTCTGGTGAGACCTTGGCGCCTTAGCAAGGGCTATGGCACCATTGCTGTCGCAGTACAGAGGAATGGCATCTGATGGCATCACTCCGATCTCCGCGGCAAACTTGTACTAGAATGCTTTCTTCGTAGCTTCTGATGCAGCGATATATTCTACTTCCATGATGGAATCTGCTATCACTATCTGTTTGAAACTTTTTCAATTGATAGCTCCACCATTGCACACAAACAGACTCCCAAATGTTGACTTTTGATCATCTACATCAGACATAAAGTTTGAGTCTGCATACCCCTGGACTTGGAGTTCTCCATTACCAAAGATCAGTAACACATCCTTAGTTCTTCTCAAGTACTTAAGGATACATTTCACAGAAGTCCAGTGTTCTTCACCTAGATTCGATTGATATCTGCTCGTGACACTCACGGCATGGGCTATATCAGATCGTGTACATAACATGGCATACACGAGGCTCCCTATTGCTGAAGCATAAGAAATCTTGCTCATGCGTTCTATTTCCTCAGGTGTGCTAGGGCATATCTTCTTGGAAAGATGAATGCCATGCCTGAAGGGTACTAAACCCCTCTTAGAGTTTTCCATACTAAACCTCTTTAGTATTTCCTCTATGTACATCTTCTATGAAAGTCCTAATATCCTATTCGGTCTATCTCTATAGACCTTAATTCCTAGAATAAAGGAAGCTTCTCCTAGGTCTTTCATGGAGAATTCTCTAGATAACCACATTTTGACTGTGGTCAACATAGGAATATCATTCTCGATAAGGAGGATGTCATCCACGTACAATACGAGGAAGACAACAGTGCTCCCACTAACCTTTTTGAAGACACATGACTCCTCATTTTTGATGAAATCAAACATTTTGATCACATCATTAAAACGAGTGTTCCAGCTCCGAGATGCTTGCTTAAGTCCATATATGGACCTTTGCAGCTTGCATACCTTGTGATCATCATCACTGGATGTGAAACCTAGCGGCTGTTCCATATAGATATCTTCCTCAAGATATCCATTTAAGAATATCGTTTTTACGTCCATTTATCATATTTCATAATCGAAATAAGCTGCAACAGCAAGCAATGTGCAAATAAATTTTAGCATAGCTACTGACGAAAAGATATCCTGATAGTTAATGTCTTCGCATTGACTATAACCTTTTGCCACTAATCTAGCCTTGAATGTCTCCACATTTCCATCTGCACCAATCTTTCTCTTGAAGATCCATTTACACCCAATCGGTACTATACCTTCTGGTAGATCTACCAAGGTCTAGACTTGGTTTTAGTGTATCGAGTTAATTTCTGACTTCATTGCCTCTAACCATTTCTCGGAGTCGATATCTGATATTGCCTCATTATAGATTTTGGGATCATCACAATGAACCCCATTACCTATGAGAAACATTTCCTCTATATCCTCTGAAATAGTACCTAAATATCTTTCAGGGGGATGAGAAACTCTTTCCGATCTACGAGGTGGAGGAGATAATGTATCGATTGGCTTAACCTGATTTGGTTCCACTTGGTCCTTAGCTTGTTGCTCTTATGAGACTTTCTCATCGAGCTTGATCTGCTTTCCAATGCCTGCTATCTTGAATAAACTATTTTTCAAGAAAGATGGCATGTCGACTCACAATCACATTGTGGTCTTCTGGAATGTAGAAATAGTATCCTAATGACTCTTTAGGATATCCTATTGAATCGAGCTCTAAAGGACCTAAAGTCTAACTTGTCCGCTTGTTGTCTTTTGACATGAGTCGGACAATCCCAAATTCTGAGATGACTCAGACTTGGTTTCTTACCATGCCATATCTCATACGGTGTGGTAGGAACGATTTTAGAAGGAATCCTATTCAGTAAGTATATTGTAGTTAACAAACAGTATCCCCAAAAAAAATCAGAAAGGTCTATGAAGCTCATCATGGATCGGACCATATCTAATATGGTCCGATTCCTCCGTTCTGAAATTTCGTTGAGTTGAGGTGTTCCTAGTGGAGTCCATTGAGAGACTATGCCATTTTCTTTGAGATAGTCTAGGAATTCCTGACTAAGGTATTCACCTCCTCGATCTGATCGAAGAACCTTAATGGATTTTCCAATTTATTTTTCTACTTCATGTCTGAAATTTTTGAACTTTTCAAACAGCTTCAGACTTATGTCTCATAAGATACACATACCCATACCTTGATAAATCATTGATAAAGGTTATGAAGTAGACAAAATTGCCTCTAGCCGGCACATCAAATGGCCGCACACATCTGTATGTACTAGGGCAAGAAGATCCGTGGCCCTTTCCCCATGTCCTACAAAAGGGAGTTTAGTCATTTTGCCATGAAGATAAGATTCTTAAATTGGATATGACTCGAAAGTCAATGGACTCAATAGCCCATTTTTTCTAATTTGTTAACCCTATCTTCTGCTATATGACCTAATCTTAGGTGCCATAGATACCTATCATTAGGACTATCCCTAGGACGTTTTGATTTTATGGCATTCACATTTTGCTCGAAGTTAAAAACATATACATCAACATGTAACTAATAAAGATCGTTAATAAGGAAATCAATCGCAATTTTATTTTTTTCATAAAGAATGTTACAATGGTCCTTAAGAAAACTAATTACATAACCTTCTAATGCAAGGCAAAAAATAGAAATCAAATTCCTGCTTGCTGCAGGCATATAATAATAGTCTTTTAATACTAAGTCTAAACCAGATGGTAGTCGAAGAGGATATATTCCCACGGCCATGGCAGCAATCCTTGCTCTATTTCTAACGCGTAGGATCATCTCACCATCTCTCAGCCTCTTGCTATCCTCAAGATCCTGCATAGAAGTGCACAAGTGAGCACTAGAACCAGAGTCAAGCACCCAATTGGATGCAGAAGAAACCATAAGATTATACTCAATAAGGAGCATACCTCCAGAAGGACCTGCCTCCTTCTTTAGGATGGCCAGGTAAGTAGGACAGTTCCGCTTCCAGTGGCCGTCATTATTGCAATGGAAATACTTTTCTTTGTCGGCAGCCTTCTTCTTCAGCTCTATCTTTTTTTTCTTTCCTCCTTCCACCTTCTGCTTTTTCACAGACTTCTTCTTCTTTCCAAAAGACTTTCTCCTAGAAGAAGTCCATTCCACAGCAAGTACTGAGCCTTTAGAATCTTTCATGAAAAGCTCAGCGGTAACCAGCATGTTCATAAGTTCGACCAAGGAGTTTTGAAGTTTATGCATATGGTAGTTCATGATGAACTGCCCATACGCATCAGTCAAGGATTGCAAAATTATGTCATTCTGCAGATCCAAGTCCAACCTCACTTCGAGCTTCTCAAGCTCTTCCAAGTCCTTGATCATCATCAGACAATGATCTTGGACTGACTGTCCATCGCACATCTTAGCCTTGAACAGTCATTTAGTGACTTAATACTTGGCTGTGCGACTCTGTTCACCGAACATCTCCTATAGGTGAGCCAACATTTGACAAGCAATTCTGATATCTTCATGTTGGTGCTGAAGCTCATCAGACATCGAGCCCAACATGTAGTATCTGGCCTTATTATCTTCGTCAGTCCACTTATCCAAAGATGCTCTCTGTTCAGCGGATGGACGAGCTGGTAAGGTGGGAGGGTTCTGGTCCAATACATAAGTTGACTTCTCAGAACCCAAAATAATTTTGAAGTTCCAAAACCAATCCTTATAATTTGGTCTGGCCAGTCTATGGGTGTTCAGGATTCATGCTAGTGGGTTGGATGCAGACATTTTTCTGTAGAGAGTCAAAATTTCTAGTTAGATATTGTAATTAAGACTTAATCAGTTTGTTCAGATATTTCATTTTTAAATAAATTAGCTCCCACTATTTTCTCGGATCCCTATACTTCCTCTGTAGAGATGCAAAAATCTCCATGATTACTGATTTCTAGTGGATGGTGCGGTCCCATCGACTTACTCATCATCTCACCTAACAATTATTGGTGATGGATTAGCCAATGGGTGAACAACTCTTGTTCAATGATTCTCTAATCATGGTGCACCCAAACTTGATCTCTAATTCATGAATCTCATCATGTCCAGAATATTGATCAACTCCTTAGTTATGTCAAACCCACTATTTGCACAGATTGGATTTCTAATTGAGTCTCTCACCATATCCAAAATATTGAGCCCAATTTATCCTCCAGCCCATAGCATTCGATGCCTAATAAACATGATTGCATCTTTCTGGTGCAACTGAGCCACTGTAACCAATCGAGAACAATCAACCTCAGAAAAGGCCCGCACATCTACAATGGTGGAAGACCTTTGACTTAATCTTTTCTTAGGAAGATTTGATTTAGATCTCATTAAACTAGACTTGACATAGTCATAACCATTATGACCAACCTAGCGGCATGGGTTAGCTCGGATTATTGACCACCTCAGATCAGAACTGAATCAACAAACATAGCCAGATAAGTGAGATCGGTGGAAGGGATATGCCATTAACTCGATAAGAACGCATTCGAGTCGAGTAGCTCTCAATTAAAAATCAGTCAATCGTATATGCCGAACTTATCTTAGACACCAAATTGTTGAGATAGAACCAATCAAGTTAGCCTACAATCCAGACTCTAACCACTGAGCCTAATTCGATCTTAGCTTGATCGATCACTCACGTGACTCGATCTTGATCCAGACTTAATCCTATTAGGCTGGTCAATTTAAGCACCGTTGATCCCATCTAACCAACTCTTGATTCGATTTGATCAACCGCTAGACCTAATTGAGCTACCCAAGCTCGAACCTAGATTTATGAATATGTCTTAAATCTAAAATTCCTAATTTTAGACCTAATTGATATTTCATAAACTTAATTCTTAATTAAGTTAGGGTTTTTAAACAAAACATGTAAATAAGATCCTAGGGTTTAAGGATCTAGGGTTTTGCAGAAAGTAAGTTTTTCAATTTTTGATTAAAAATGAACGCGCAGCACCCCTACACATCATAAGAACACCCCATCGAATGGGAGGAGAGGATCTTTAAGCCCTACTTTATTCTTATGATCGGACGGCCAAGAGAAACGTCTTAATCAGAAAAATAACTAATCTACAAAAACTAATTAGATCTAAGCATATATCTCATATAAAAAAATAGATCTAATTAAAATATATTTTGTATATATCACATATATCATGCATGCATGTTTTTTAGATCTAAATTATCTCATAATCATCTAAAAAATTAAATTTACATTTGATCTTATCAAATAAAATTTAATCTAGACCTATTTGTAGAACTATGCTACAACTTGTCTAAACATGCAACTATCAAATCTCATATGAACAAATTAAATTTAATTTATTTTTTTATTTTTAAATCTAATTATAATATTTATAATATCAAAAAATAGAAAGTAAATAGATCTAAAAATTATATTCAATCAAATAAAAAATATGATTATACTAGACTACACAGAATAATTCTATACCTAATCTAGTTATGTATCTCATACATATTAGATCTATATTAATTAATTTTAATTTTTTATTTTTTTAATTTTAGATCTAATCACATCTCATATGATATCTAAAATTACTAATTAATCAGATTAAATCAGATCTAAAAAAAATTTATAAGAACCTGGCTCTGATATCAGTTGAAGAAAAATCCTGATTTTTTGGGATCAGGTTCGTTCAGATCTGATTGGATCGAGAGGTATATTTCAAAAAATCACCTCTTAGATCTAGATCAGATCTGACACTTTTCAGATCTGATTTATGATCTGATAAATAAGAAAATAAAACTAAATTAATTTTAAATTAATTTTATCTTAATTCTGGATAATCTGATTACTCGTTGATGATCCTACCGAAGCCCTAAGGTTCTGAATCTAGCCACGCAAGCGTCTGGCCTCTATCGGTATCCACTCAGGCTGGATCTGGAGATGTTCTTCTTCTCTTTCTTTTCTCGCAAAATCAGATCTGGATCTGATTTGAAGAATCTTCAAAACTTCTTTTGAAGATCACCCATCATCTCTACAGTAGTGCTACCTTCTTCCTTTTTCGTCAGCCTTTCCTTGTCTGACTCAAACTAATCTGAAGGCCCAACTTCCTTAGATGTGGAGAGGAGAGAGGGCCAGATGGTGGCATGGAAAAGGAAGAGGGGCAGTCTTAGGGTGTGGCTTGCAAGAGGAGTTCTCAAAAGTGGGTGCAAACAGGATCTTTTTATAGACTCTGCTGCGCCATACAGTGCTGCATCACCTCAGCCAATCACGTTGCTTCATGCAATCAGATCTAAATTTGAATGGTGGGATGACATCACCTAATCCAATCAAATGAGAGATCCATAGGTTCATTCTTAGATGGCACCTAAGACTGGTCAAAGTAGATACCCAAGGGCCACCTAAATAGAAATCAGGAAGCAACCTGGAGTCCCATCCGTATGGAACTCCAGCATCCCTATCCATAGGCGCACGCCATTCTAGGCGTGCGTCCCCTTCTTTCCAATTTTTAGAGAGGGGATAAGCCTCTATCTGCTCTCCAATAAGTGCATGACACATGGGCAGATGTCCAAGGGTCAAAGGTCAACGTTTGACCAAGTCAAAATATAAAAATTAGTAGATGACAGAAAATGGCAGGTGTTGTCTCAAATTTATCTCATAAATTAAGATAATCCTTTTCTGACTTGGACAAGCTCCAGGTAGATCAGGTAAAGGTACCTGAGTGAGCATAAACTCATTTGGCTCAATCAAGATAACTTTTAAGATAGAAAAAGGAGAATGTTAGGCTCAATCATGTGCTAGCACGATTTTCTTGAACCCAATTGAATCTTATTCAAATCAATTGAACTAGGTTAGTCCAATTGATCATATCCAGATCCAAACCCTTATTTGTATGACCCAATTAGATTCAATTTTGTATGGTAATGGGATATATCATGATCTCCATCATCGACATCATTGAAACTTCTTTCGATGGATCAGAACTCTTCTGATTCAGACAACTTAGAATGACCGATCATCTAAATCATTCTAATTGCTCTCAAAATCCACCAGTGACACCTAGCAGCATATGGTGGCAAAGTTAATTTTGCTCATACAAGAAATGATGGATGCATGTTTAGACTAGTTATAGAATATATCTGCAAAATTATTTTGAACAAATTTAATTTGATATGATTAAATTTAAATTTTATTTTTTAGATATTTATGAGATAATTTAGATCTGAAAATATGCATGATATAATACATGAGATGTATACAAAAAAAAAATTTAAATTAGATTAATTTTTATATATGATATATGATGTAGATCTAACTAGTTTTGTAGATTCATCATATTTTTGATTAAAGCGTTCTCCTTGGCCGTCCGATCATAAGAATAAAGAAGGATTTAAAGATCCTCTCATTCATTCGATGGGATATTCTTATGATATGTAGGGGTGCTGCGCGTTCGTCCTTAATCAGAAATCAAAAATTTATTTTCTATAAAATTCTAGATCCTAAAATTCTAAAATTTTATTTACATATTTTATTTATGAATCCTAAACTTAATTAAGAATTAAAATTATGAAATATATTAGATCTAAAATTGAAAATTTTCATATCTAAAACATTCATAAAATTAGGTTCGGGCTTGGGTAGCTCAATTAGGTCTAGCGGTTGATCAAACCAAATCAAGAGTTGGTTAGATAGGATCAAGAGTGCTTAAATTGACCAGCGTAATAGAATTAAGTCTGGGTCAAGGTCGAGTCACTGGGTCAAGGTTGAGTTACATGAATGATCGATCAAGTTAAGACCTAATTAGGCTCAGTGGTTAGAGTCTGGATTGTAGGCTAATCCGATTGGTTCTGGCTCAATAATTTGGTGTCTAAAATAAATTTGGCAGATACGATCAATTGATTTTTAATTGGAAGCTACTCGACTCGAATGCATTCTTGTCGAGTTAATGGCATATCCCTTTCATCGGTCTCACTTACCTAGCCATATTTATCGGCTCAGTCCTGATCTAAGATGGCTAATAATCCGAGCTAATCCATACCACTAGATTAGTCATAATGGTTATGACTATGTCAAGTCAAATTTAAAGAGACCTAAATCAAATCTCCAAAAGAAAAGATTAAGTCTAAGATCTTCCACCATTATAGATATGTGGGCCCTTTCCGAGGTTGATTATTCTCGACTGGTCATAGTGGTTCAGTTGCACCGAAAAGATGCAACCATATCTATTAAGCATTGGATGCTACGAACTGAAAGATGGATTGGGCTTAATATTTTGAATACAGTGAGAGATCCAATTAAGAATTCAATCTGTGCAAATGGTGAGTCTGACTTAACTAAGGAGTGAATCAATATTCCGAGCACGGTGAGATTCATGAATCAGAGACCAAGCTTGGGTGCACCATAATTAGAGAATCATTGGACAAGAGTTGTCCACTCATTGGCTAACCCATCATCAATAACTATTAGATGAGGTGATGAGTCAGTTAGTGGGACTGTACCATCCACTAGAAATCATTAATCATGAAGATTTCGCATCTCTACAAAGGAAGTGTAGGAATCCGAAGAAAATAGTGGGAGCTAATTTGTTTAAAAATCAAACTTTTAAATAAATTGGTCAAGTCTTAATTACAAAATCTAACTAGAAACATTGACTCTCTACAGGAAAAAAAAATATCTGCATCCAATCCACTAGCTTGATCCTAGACACCCATAGACTGACCGGATCTAATTATAAAAATTAGCTCCAGAACTTCAAAATTATTTTGGATTCCAAAAAATTAACTCATATATTGGATCAGGATCCTCCCATCTTACCTGTTCGTCCGTCTGCTGAACAGAGCGTCTCTTGACAAACGAACGGATGAAGATAATAAGGTCAGATACTACATGTTGGGCTCGATGTCTGATGAGCTTCAGTGCTAATATGAAGATATCAAAACTATCCACCAAATGTTGGCTCACTTACAAGAGTTGTTTGGTGAATAGAGTCGTGCAGCCAAATATCAGATCAGTAAATAACTGTTTAAGGCTAAAATGCATGATAAGCAGTCAGTCCAAGATCATTGTCTAATGATAATCAAAGACTTGGAAGAGCTTAAGAAGCTCAGAGTGAAGCTCGACTAGGATCTAAAGAATGATATAATTCTGCAATCCTTGACTGATACATATGGACATAAACTTCCATATGCATAAACTTCAGAATACTCTGACCGAGCTTATGAATATGCTGGTTACTGCTGAACTTTCTATGAAAAATTCTAAAGGCTCAGTACTTGCTATGGAACGAACTTCTTCCAAGAGAAAATCTTTTAAAAAGAAGTTTGTGAAAAGATAGAAGGTGGAAGGTGGAAAGAAAAGGAAGACAGCGCTAAAGAAGAAAGTTGCTGACAAAAAAAAGTATTTTCATTGTAATATTGATGGCCACTGGAAGCAGAACTGCCCTACATACCTGACCACTCTAAAGAATAAAAAGAAGACAGGTCCTTCTGGAGATATGCTCGTTATTGAATCTAATCTTACGGTTTCTTCTACATTCAGTTGGATGCTTGACTTTGATTTTAATGATCATTTATGCACTTCCATGCAAGATCTTGAGGATAGCAGGAGGCTGAGGGATGGTGAGATGATCCTATGCGTCGAAAATGGAGAAAGGATTGCTGCTGGGCCATGGGAATCTATCCTCTTCGACTATCGTCTAGCTTAGATTTAGTACTTAGGAATTATTATTATGTGCCTGTTGTAAGCAAAAATTTGATTTCTATTTCATATTTAGTACAATAAGGCTATGTAATTAGTTTTCTTAAGCATAATTGTAATATTCTTTATGAAAGAAATAAAATTGCAAGTGGTTTCCTCATTAACAATCTCTACCAGTTACATATTGAAGTATTTATCTTTAATATCGAGTAAAATATGAATGTCGTAAAATGACCCAAGAATAGTCCAAACGATAGGTATCTATGGCCCCTAAGGCTAGGTCATATAGTAGAAGATAGGATTAACAAATTGAAGAAAATCGGACTATTGAGTCCATTGACTTCCAAGTCATATCCAATTTGTAAATCATGTCTTCATAACAAAATGACTGAGCTTTCTTTTATAGGACATGGAGAAAGGGCCACAGATCTACTTATCCTAGTACATACTGATGTGTGCGGCCCATTTGATGTGTCAGCTAAAGGCAACTTTGATTACTATATAACCTTTATCAATGATTTATCTCGGTATGGATACATGTATCTTATGAGATACAAGTCTGAAGCCTTTGAAAAGTTCAAGAATTCCAGACATGAAGTCGAAAAGCAAACTGAAAAATCCATTAAGATTCTTCGATCAGATCGAGAAGATGAATACCTTAGTCGAAAATTTCTAAACTATCTCAAGCAAAATAACATAGTCTCTCAATGGACTCCACCTAGAACACCTCAATTCAATAGAATTTCTGAATGGAGAAATCGGACCTTATTAGATATGGTCCGATTCATGATAAGCTTCACAGACCTTCCTAATTTTTTTTAGAAGCATAGTCTATTAACTGCAATATATTTATTGAATAGGATTTCCTCTAAAATTATTCCTACAACACCGTATGAGATATGGCATGGTAACAAACCAAGTCTGAGTCATCTCAAAATTTAGAGTTGTCCGGCTCATGTCAAAAGATAATAAGCGGACAGGTTAAAATATAGGTCCTTTAGAGCTTGATTCATTGGATATCCTAAAGAGTTATTAGGATATTATTTCCACATTCCAGAAGACCATAATGTGATTGTGAATCGACATGCCATCTTTCTTAAAAAATAGTTTATTCAAGATAGCGACATTGGAAAGCAGATCAAGCTAGAGGAGAAAGTCTCCCAAGAGCAATGAGCTAAGGATCCCATGGAACCAAATCAGATTGAGCCAATACAATCACTACCTCCTCCATCTCGTAGATCAAAAAAAAAATTTTGTCCTCCTGAGAGGTACTTAGGTACTATTTCAGAGAAAGTAGAAAAAATATTCCTCGTAAGTAATGGGGTTCATGGTGATCCCAAAATCTATGATGAGACGATATTGGATATCGACTCCGAAAAATAGTTAGAGGCAATGAAGTCAGAAATTGACACGATGCACTCAAACCAAGTCTAGACCTTGATAGATCCTCCAAAAGGTATAGTACCTATTAGATGTAAATGGATCTACAAGAGAAAGATTGGTGTGGATGGAAATATAGAGATATTCAAAGCTAAATTAGTGGTAAAAGGTTATAGTCAGCACGAAGGCATTGACTATCATGATATCTTTTCGTTAGTAGCTATGCTAAAATTCATCCGTACATTGCTTGCTGTTGTAGCCTATTTCGATTATGAAATATGGCAAATAGACGTGAAAACGGCATTCTTAAATGGATACCTTGAGAAAGATATCTATATAGAACAACCGCTAGGATTCACATCCAATGATGCTGAACACAAAGTATGCAAGCTGCAAAGATCCATATATAGACTTAAGCAAGCATCTCGGAGCTGAAATATTTAATTTAATAATATGATCAAATTATTTGATTTCATCAAAAATAAGGAGGAACCATGTATTTTCAAAAAAATTAGTAGGAGCACTATTATCTTCCTCATACTGTACGTGGATGATATCCTTCTTATTAGGAATGATATTCTCATGTTGGCCATAGTCAAAATATGGTTATCTAAAGAATTCTTCATGAAAGACCTAGGAGAAGCATCCTTCATTCTAGGAATCAAAGTCTATAGAGATAGACCAAATAGGATGCTAGGTCTTTCACAGAAGATGTACAGAGAGGAAGTGCTAAAGAGATTTAGTATGGAAAACTCCAAGATGGGATTAGTATCCTTCAAATATGGCATTCATCTCTCTAAGAAAATATGTCCCAACACACCAGAAGAGATTGAACGCATGAGCAAGATCCCTTATGCTTCTGCAATAGGGAGCCTCATATATGCCATATTATGTACACGACCTGATATAGCCCATGTTGTGAGCGTCATGAGCAGATATCAGTCGATTCCAAGTGAAGAATACTGGACTTCTATGAAATGTATTCTTAAGTACTTGAGAAGAACTAAGGATATGTTGTTGATTTTTTAGTAATGAAGAACTTCAAGTCCAAGAATATACAGACTCGAATTTTATGTCCGATATAAATGATCGAAAGTGGATATCTGAAAGTTTGTTTGTGTGTAATGGTGAAGCTATCAGTTAAAAAAGTTTCAAGCAGACAGTGATAGCAGATTCAACCATGGAAGCAGAATACATCGCTGCATTAGAAGCTATGAAGAAGGCATTTTGGTACAAGAAATTCGCCGTAGAGATCGAAGTAATGCCATCGGATGTCATTTCTCTATACTACGATAATATTGACGCCATAGCCCTTACTAAGGAGCCGAAGTCTCATCAGAAATTCAAGCATATCGAGCGGCGATATCACCTCATCCGTGATTATCTCGAGAAACATTATGTCGAGGTCAAAAGAGTCGACTCCGCATATAATGTGGCAGACCCACTCACAAAATCGTTGGGCTAGCAAAAAATCAAAACCCACCTTGAGAAGATAGAACTTAGATTTGTAGCCAATTGGCTTTAGGTCAAGTGGGAGTTTGTTAGATATGTGTCCTAGAAGCCAAAATTGGCTGGCACTTATAATACACAACTAAGAGCAAAATTATAATTTTGACTATAAATAATAAAATGAATTATTTTCTATCATAATGTATATTTGAAAGTGTCTGTGATACATCCCTTGAGTTAATGATAATAATAGTTCATATTTTCAATAGTTGAAAATTCAAGACATAAATTTTCATTATTAACTCATAAAATATTTTCGACCGTACGATCATCATGAGAATGATGATTGATCTGAAAAGTTGGTATACGATCGCTTATTTAGGATAGATGAGTCTTGAGTCTACGGTGTAGAGATACTGAAACGAGAATACAGGTACTCGTTAAAGAACGAGGGCACTGAGCGTGACCACCTCGAGCAGTCATGAGGAAGTCTACCTTCTTATCGATGACTGGCTCGAAGCTGCAGTGGTGTGTCTGATTCTTTAACCTGAGATGCATTGGTAGTTTACCTTGAGGGTGTTATAGTTTGACTATACCATAACTCGATCTCCTAGCCATTCGAAATCCTGAGGTGTATGTTGGCTATAGCATGTTTATTGTAGGAATTGAATTGTACCAATAGGGGATCTATCTACCTCGGTAGATGAGGAGCAGTCCTATGATAATCATGAGAATCAAGTCCATAAGCCCATAGCCATGGCAGAGTGAAATAAAAAAAAGAGTTTCTATTAGGATTTTCACATTGAATTTGAATCAAATGATTAATTCATATGACGAAAATTAGAGTTTGACGAGATCACCTTAACCCTAATTCGATCAGGACTCAAGATAGAGAAACTTAATCACATAGATAACTGCATCAAGAGATTCATTTTTAGTTCTAATGGATTATCACCATATGCTGTTAGGTGTCACTGGTGGATTTTGAGAGCAATTAGAATGATTTGGATAATTGATCATGCTAATTATCTGAATCAAAAAATTCTGATCCATCGAAAGGTATTTCGATGATGTCGATGATAGAGATCGCGACGTATCTCATTACCATATAAAACTAAACCTAACTGAATCATATAAACAAAGATTTGGATCTGGATATCATCAATTGAACTAACCCAGTTCAATTGATTTGAATGAGATTCAATTAGGTTCAAGAAAATCATGCTAGCACATGATTGAGCCTAATGTTCTCCTTCAACAATCATTAAAGCTTGTCTCTACTGAGCCAAATATGTTTGAGCTCACTCAAAAATCTTTACTTGGTCTGACTAGAACTTATCCAGATCAGAAAAGGATTGTCTTAATTTATGAGATAAATTTGAGACAACATCTGTCATTTTTCATCATTTGCTAAATCTTATCCTACTTTGATCAAACATTGACTTTTGATAATTAGACATCTGCCCATGTGTCATGCACCCATAGGAGAGAACATGGGGCTTTGTCCTCCTACTAAAAAGCAGAAAGAGAGGGGGCACATGCTTAGGGAGGCGTGCACCTCATGAGGATCATGCCTAGAGTCTCATACAGATGGGACTCCAAGTTGCTTCATGCTTTCTACTTGGACGGCACCAAAGAGTCTTCTTTGACCAGTCTTGGCACTACCTAAGAAGGTTTGTGAGAGACTCTAATCTGATTGAATCAGATGATGTCATCCCACTAATCAGATTTAAATCTGATTGCACAAAGGGCCATGATTGGCCAAGATGATGTAGCACTGTATGATGTGGTAGGATCTATATAAATCCTGTCTGCACCTAGGATTCAGAGGTTCTACCCTTTGCCCATGCCATAAGGCTTCTCACCCTCCCTCTCTATGCCACCTTTAGATCCTCTCTCTTCTATCCATGTCCAAGAGTTTTTGGGCGCAAATTTAGTGCGATCCGAGCCAGAGAAAGGCGACAGAAAAGAAAGAAGGCAGCACTACTGCAAGAGACAATAGCTGATCTTCAAAAGCCATTTTGAAAATCTTCAAGATCAAATCCAGATTTGAATTTTGGAGGATAGATTAAGAAGAAGAAAATCTTTAGATCCTGTCCGAGTGGATACCGGTAGAGGCCAAGCATTTGTGTAGCTACATTCAGAACCTTAGGCAAACATCAGGATCATCATAGGATAATAGGATTATCCATAACAAGGTATAATTAAATTAGATTTATTTTATTTTATTTTATTTTATTTTATTAAATTGATAAAATCATATCTAAAGAGTCTCAGATCTAATTTGAATCTAAAAAAAAAAAATTTTGAAATATTCCTCTTGATCCAATCAGATCTTAACAAACCTAATCCGAAAAACAAAATTTTTTTCTTCAATACTATCATAAAGTAATAGCAAAATAATTAATTAATAAATTAAATCTAAAATTTAATCAATTAAAATCTAATTTTAATATCCTATAAAATTTGATAATATTCAAAAGATTTTATATCAACTTCAGTAAAATTTTTAATTTAAAATATGAGTATCGAATTTCTGCTTCTAATCACTCTCTCGTACATATTTGCATATCATCTTAGTTCTTAAACTCTATAAAAATAGTAAAAAATAGAATAATATGCTAGATAGCCTGGTAAGTAATGATCATTTCAACTAGATTAAATCAGGCAATAAGGTATATAATCATTTTTAAAAAGTAAGCATATAAAAATTCATAATTATGTAGCATTATCATAATATTATTCATGCCAAATTCAATCCCTTTTTAAAATTCAAGTTTCTTTCAAGAATTTAATTTCTTTCAAAATATTAAATTCTCATTAATGATGAGCTATGATTACATTATCTCTATGATAGGATCAAAACACCGTGTATCATCTTGCGATGAGATACGTGTCATCTTGCAGCAAAGTCGTTAAGAATCTCGAATATGCTGGGGTTTGTCGTGAATCTGCTTGTAACATAAATTCTCATAACTAATCAATTACCAATTTATTAGCTCCCATTAATGGGTCCTCCACAGAGTCAGGTTAAGATTTTAAATATCTTGAATCAATTTTTTTTTAATAAATCATATTTCATATCCCAGTTCGATAAGAATATATATAATCATGTCGTATCAAAATCAATTAAATGTAATGCATAACAAGTCAATATTTTCAATCATGCTTCAGCATGATATTTTCAATATCTAAATATTATTCATCAAATTTATGCATCATCTTATAAATCATGTCAAAAAAATTATTTTATAATTTACTAATAATCTAAAATAGTGAAGCATTATTTACCTCATATGCATTCTAACAAATTTACACAATTCTAGAACTTTTATTTCAAAATCTTCGATCCATAAATCATATCGCAGTATCTCATTATTGAACATCAATAATCCTATATAGGATCAAGTACAGTAATTAGAAAAAGTATGAATAATTATAGAAAGATAAATTAATGGATAGTTGCATCTAATGGTCTGGGTTGGTCCGATCATCCTTACCTCATCAATCAAGATTAGGCTAGGAAAAAGGTGGTTCGACAAAGATCGAGGGTGATCAAATTAATAGTATTTAATAAAAATCAAAATGGAGGTCAATATGTCATTCGACAATCAAGGATCAATTTCAATTAAGTAACTTCATCTAATCAAAGTTACCTAAGATACAATAACTCAATAAAGATCAATAAAAATTAGATCTTACAATGCTCAACAAGATTTAGATGATGCAGCTATACTATCCAACCGATAAGATGATTCAGGGTTTGTCTATTAGGTTAACTCGGATTCAAAGCAACATGGCTAGATATCCCTCACTGGGTTCATAAATAAAATAGATAAAAAATATCATAGGAAAGAAAAATTAACAAAATAGAATATGCCTAATCAAATAATAGCATCCGACATCTCAATCAATTCGATCATGATGATTTAATCAAATTACGATTGAACTCGTATACATATGATCCATAGAAATTATAGAAAATCAAATCTATTAGAATCTAATCTGGCCAAAGTTGGTGCTAGCATGCTAGTCGGCGATCATGGTCAAGATCTTTTTATTAGGATCGTTCAAACGCATCATCAATCTTCTTAAAAATCTAAAAAATCCTAGGAGAGAGAAATAATCTAGAGTAAAAGGTCATAGAAAGAAAAAGTAGAGAGAGAAAGTAAGAGAAAATGGAGAGAGAAAAACTAGGAAGAAAGAAAGAAAAGAGAGGTAAGAGAGAGAAAAGAGAGAAAGCTCCTTTTATTTCTTTCTTTATTTTCTTTTCATTTTCTTTTCTTCTCTTTCTTTCTTTTCTTTTCTTTTATTTCTTTTTCTTTTTCTCTCTTTCTCTTCCTTCATATGCGCTTATGAATCCATTTCTTCCCCAAGCCAAAAGTCCTAACTTTATCAAGAGATGGTGGCTGAAGATGCCGCCCATGGCAACACAACTAACGGTTGCCAATCCAATGCTTAATGGTGATGGATGACACCAAAAAAATCTATAAAAATTATAAAAAAATTGGGAAAATCAAAGATTTGATTTTTTTTCATGAAATTTCAACAATAATTGACTGAAATTATAGCCTTAGTAGCTAAGAGTGATTGGGATGAAGATGATTTGAGTGATTTACCTTGTCTTTACGGATTTTTGGTGGTGATTTTTCAAAAGACATGGTGAAGGCCACTTGAAAATAAAAGATAAAATAGAGGGAGAAAGACAGTGAGACTGAGAGGGGCATCAATGATGGATGAGCATGGAAGGGAAGGGCATCTCTTCTTACAGAGAAGAGCGCTAAAGTTCAACTCCAACTATAGTTTCCATCGGAAAAAGAAACTCTCAATATAAGTTTTCTTCTCCCATTCTTTTTTTTTTTTTTGGTTGATTTAAAATTCATGCATGGACTTATTGAGCTGTTTTTTTTCTTTGGTGGCTGGGTTGGGGTATCACAGATTCCCTTTAGCATACGCTGGACTGGCTACGCATGCTTGACCTTCCGGATGAGCTATGGGAAAAAGAGAAGATCATCCAAATAGCATCTGAAGTGGATTCTCTCCTATTTCCTGATAACTAGATGCAAGCCACTGGGCTTGTTTTGCTCAAATGAGTGTCAAGGTTGATCTTTCTAAACCTATTTGTGCTGGTATTAATATTTGCACTAAAGGAAGAATGACATGGCCGGAATTTGTGTATGAAGACTTGCTGGATCTTTATTATCACTATGTGAAGGTTGGTCATTTGTTGAAGCATGTATGAAGATCCCCGAGTTCCAAGATTATGTATGATCTCTAGATCAAAGCTACCTGAGTTTCAGTTAGGGTTGCATCGGGGTTTTCTACCGAGAGTACACCATCTTCTACCTCCATGGGCTTTACTGAAGCTAAACCTATGGCCCAGCAACCTTCACTAGGGCCAACCAATGGTGAAGGCTGGAGATCCCCTAGGAAAGGTTCCAGGTTCGCTCCCTTCACTTGGATTCATCAGGAAAATGAAGTGGACCCCCAAGCAATGGATGTAGGACCATCCTTTGCCACCAGTCTTCCTTCAGCAGGCTTGGTTGGATTGAGGGTAAGGATAAATGGAAGCAGTGTCCTCCTAAGCCGAAGGAGTGGCCCGAAGCCATAACTTTTTAAGTCCTCACTGCAGGCGAAGGTCCTGGTGGTAGAGGTGTCAGAAACCAATTCTGCTGCCAAGCCCTCTCCTTCAGCTGAGGCCATCAAAGGAGCTTAGGAGGAAGATATTGAAGCTCAGCTGATTATGCCACCATGTTTGTGCCCCATTTTGGGCAGCTGATCTCTAGTGATGATCTTCGGCCCGGTATGGATCAAATGAATCTTCATCCAATCAATGATCAAACCTTATTATTGATAAGCTTACTGACGCCCCTGCTTTGTATTTTGGCTGATTACAATTGTGTTTTGGGATGGGTTCTGTTAATAAAGCTCTCACATTTCGAGCCTGGTTTTAATGGCTCTGGACGGTCAAGAGCAGGCTGTATCATTATCCCATGCTACACTTGCCTCTGGCGTTGAGCCGGAGCAATCGGGCTAGTAAGGTTTTCATTAGCTTTACTGTAAATATGAAGCTAATGTTTTGGAACTGACAGGACGTGGCTAAACGCTCCTTTGTAAATTACGCTACATCTACGATACATACTCATGGGTTAGATATGAAAATGCAAATAGCTAATAGTACTCTGCCTCGGGTACAAAGACTTCTTGGTCTACAATGGCTAACCCAAGTACTCGCAGCCATTGGGCTTTCTTGTAGCATCTTACTGACATGGCATAAGTTACTTGGGCACTCTCACCTTTACTCATTTGTATTATAAGATCATTTATGGAATTGTTACACCGGATTCTGAATTGATCTTGCCTCTGTTAGAACAATACTTGAAATTTCAGATATAATTTAAGAAAATTAATAAGAATTTTAAATGTAAAATTATAAATAACTTATAAAATAATATAAAATAAAAATAATCAAATTCAGAAATATATTGGATACTATGTATATTTCTATTCCTCATGTACGAAAATTTAGAAAAGTCATCCTAAGAAACGATCAGCATGACCATAAAGAAAGTTAGTGAAGACTCTTGCAGTACCCAAGAATAGAAAAAAATATTACAATTGAAAAAAAGAGAAAACTTAGAAAGAAGGAAAGACTCTTGGATGGCCTACTGAATTAGTACTGAATTAGTACCCAATAGGATCCTGTTATAGCCGAGACCATTTATGGCCACTTATGACCATTGGGACTTTTATTGATCCATTAAGGTCTTTAAGAAGTCGAACACCTTTAATAAGAAATCCAATGGTCAAGAAATAAAAATAATATTAAATATACATGACCATTGGTAATTAGAAGTCTAACAATCAAAAATTAATATCATTATAATAAAAATATTAAAATATTTAAATAATAATTTTTTTAAAAAAAATAGTATTAAAAATGCTTAAAAAAGAATTTGCAAAAATTTTAAATTTTTCTTTTCAGATTTTTTTCAACAGCCTCTAAGGATTCCATTATGCAAGCACCTCTGGCTTATCTTATAGATATATCTGGCATTCAATGCATGCAATACAGGCAATGGATCAACCATTCCTATTGTTGGGTGACTTCAACTGCCTTTTTAATCCCAAAGACAAAAAAGGTGGCAGGCTATTTAAGGTGATTAGAGACGTGCGAATTCTGAACCTTTATCAATGCAACCAGACTAATTGACCTAATTTACATTGGCCTGACTTACACCTGGTATGATAATCAGCATGGGTTGGCTCGAGTTTGGGAGCCAACTAGATCATGTATTTGCCTCTACCTCTTGGCTTCATTGCACTACAGGAAAATGGATCATTGCCGATGCAAAAAATGGCCATTTTCGATGCAAATAAGCATCGCAAAGTATCCTCCCAATGCATTCAGAAGCGTTGAAAAGGCGTTGATAAGTAAAAAGTGGAAATTAAACTTACCGACGCTTTCATGTTGCATTGGAATTTATCCATGCATGCAATCCTGATGCTTTTCCATGTCACTAAATGCAAGATATTTCCAACGCTTCAAAAAGCGTTGATAAGTTTAAACACCTACCGACGCTATTTTGTGTCGCTTAGCTGGGGATAGTGTCGATGCTTTTTAAAAGCGTCCATAGATTTTAAAACTATCGATGCTCCTATTCGTCGCTAGTCATAGCAATTTTGAGATATTTTTCGATACTTTATCGGTAGTTATTGCATTACCGATGCTATAAAATGTTGGCAATGTTCTATTCTAGAAAAAAAAGAACAATCTCAAAATAATTTAGTAACTGTACCAAAATACAAAAAGCCTATCCAAAATTTGTAAAAAAATTTAAATACCAACATAGTCACAATCAAGAGTCTATATAACATTATAAATCTTTGAATATATCCAGAATTTATAAAAACGAGATTAAATGCACATGACCATTAGTAATTAGGAGCCAACGATCAAAAATTAATATCATGATAATAAAAAAATTAAAATATTTAAATGATAAAATTTAAAAAATAATGTTAAAATGCATAGTGGAGAATTTAGAAAAATTATAAATTTTTCTCATTGAATTCTCTACAACAATCTCCTGCAAAACTTAAATCTTTTAAAAAAATATAAAATAAAATAATATAAATTTTTGTATATTTATACTATACAATGAGTAAGATGACTTAATCTTGTTTCTATTCGAAGGAAATGGAATGAACCAGATTTAGAACTACGTTCATCTGATCTAGATTTCAACTATCATATACATAGTATAGAATTTCTTCATCGTAAGTCTATGCATTAGTAGCCCTCTATATGTATCTTGATTTTTCATAAAAATTACTAGAGATAGCACAAATCTTGTATCCATGGCCATGTATATAGGTGAAGCCCTCTAAGAATATGGGTAGTGTCACATCTCGAGGAATACTTTTTGGATCTCATTCAGAGATAAACTCTTTCTAATCACTGTATAAGAGTACTAATTACCATAGAGATGGGATAGAGTCTATAACTCCTATATCAAATAAACTATATGTACTCTTCAACCAACCAATTAGCTTGTTATTATCAAATTAAATCTTCTTCAAGAGATTTCCTATCACATATATTGGATTCCTATTATTAAAAGGTCCATTATAGGCTAAGCCCCACCTCCCTCGATGACTCTAAGATCTTGGTCCTATTAGAATCTTTTGTAAGACATATAGATAAAAAAAGATCTCCCACAATTTCTGAGATACTTAAAATTATGGTGTTGACTATGTCCTCTAGCTGTTTAGTCATATCAATAAGTAAATGAAAGCTTCAATAAGTAAACATGAAATTTTCTATATTATAAACTTCCAATTATGACAACCTTTTCTACATTAATAGTTTTGAAATACGAAATTGAAAAAAAATGTCTAAGGTTGTGAGCTTGATGAGATTGTCCGACTGAGGTTAAAGCCCAAAACATCGGTTGAGTCCAATCTGACCTGGTGAAAAGTAAAAGATTTTTTTTCAACCTGAGTTACTTCAGTTATTGTTCACAAAACATCAAGAACATATGCAGATAGATTATAGCCAGATATTTAAACCAGACAATAGCAAGTTTTTCCCAATGTAATAAAAGTCAAGAGTACTGATTATACATTCATCTTATTAGTTAGCTAAACAACGAACAAGGTTATGGCCAATTGTATGGAACAATTTACAGATCAAGTTTGTTGAATGTTATGGTTAGATAATTCAAGCAAGGTAAGATAATTTATACGTCAGTATATATATCTGAGCTTATAGTAATTACAACTTCATTATTTCAAATTTAGTAAACTAAAATAACAAATATTTTATTAGATTTACGTTTTGATCTAAAAATATACCAAAAACTGAACAATAAGCAATTTATTGTGATATCTGTTTTTATAATATACTAGTTATAATTCATGTACAAAATACAGTAGGGACCATATAGATACACTTGTCAAAATAAAGCCAAGCGAGCAACTTCATTTATCAGAGTATAAATAATGAATGAAACTTTTAATCTAACAAGCCTAACCTCAACAACTAAGTTAGGAGTATAGAGACTATATATTATTGTGTCTCTAAACGCATCCTGTTGGATTCCCATGCTAAGCATGGGAGGTTTGCTCCAGTGCAGGTCGGCCTTTCTCGCTATATACTTCATATGCTTGTCATATACGCTGAAATATGTTAGCAAGCATCAGTATCTTACCTATTTTTTCAAGACCAATCGGGTAGGACCAGCCTAAGTGTAGGTGGATTACAAGGTGAGGAAAATCAGGGTCCAAATCACAAGCACCATGCTGATTTGCTGCAATAAACAGGGCTGAAAATGCATATTTAGGTGTTTCATATGATTAGTGAAAATGGATGAAGTGTAGGATTCATGGACTCATCTACTAAGAGATAATTGCTCTGGAGCAATCAATCACAGAACAAAAGCAAATGCAAAAGTAGATATTATTAATGTAACATTTTTAGGATTGCTATCACCAAACACAAATATGAGAAGATATAACATAACACGACAAAAGGATTAGTAGATAAGCACATAGAAGAAATGATATATGCAGGCAATAAATACCAAATGAGTTATCAGCTATGCCCATGAAATCAACTAATTTTCCCAATCAATACCTAGTTGTTTCCTCCAATACACACACACACACACACATACATGGACAATAATCAGATGAATTACTGCAAAAACTTTGTAGATTTTCAAATATAAAGAAAACTGAAACATTAGCCATATAAAGAAAATTTTTACCTAACTTTCTCTTTTTGGATTCAGGAACCTTTACAATACCCCTACATCCCCAAACTCTTAAATAGTTTAAGTTAGGCTTCCTTTTCTTCCTGAATTCATATGAGGTTGTATTGCTTCTTTTATTAGGAACTCTACTTAATATACGAAAAGATGTAAATAAAGCTTCACACCAAAAATCTTGATTTAAACCAGAATTAGAGAGAATTGTATTAATTATTTCTGTAAGCATCCTATTTTTTTGTTCTACCATGCCATCAAAATATGGAATTAAGTCAAGTTTAACAATATCATGCATTCTTCTAAAATTTACATAACCTAAACAATTATGCCATAAATAAGAAGAATCAACAATATAAGCACAAGAAAGTTTGTTCATATTACTATTAAGCTTAAACATGCTCTCATATATATAGCCCTTTCCCATAAAGATTCTACTCTTAGACAGAATAAATTTATCTGCATCAAACACTAATTTGAATCCAAACTTATTGAGCAGACTACCAATACAAGATTTTTTCTAACTTCTGGTACATAATATATTGTTGGCACATCACCATGGCATCACCTAGCTCTGATACCAATTGTTGTTCCAGATGGATGCTCTGATACTAATCTATTAGGAACAATCCTTGCTATTAGATGATTGTGGAAACAGCAACAAGGATCCAAGAAAAGGGATGGCCTTTCTGTTGAAACCTTAGTAAAACCTAGGGCGTGGAGAAAAGGAAGAGAATGAGAGAGGAAGAGAGATTTTAAAGAGAAAAGGCTTGTATCGATTCTGTTCTTAGTTTACAAAACTCAATACAGAATATATATACCTGATCAAATATGATCCAACATAAAAAAAACTCCCCTAGCTAACCTAATGTGATGCACTCTCCGAGCCTATGTACACCTATGTCTCTCATGCACACACCCATTAGACAAATCTCAGTCCAATCTATAGGTTAGCCTCCTTAGGATCTTACAAACCAAGGTCCTAAGTTCCAGGATTAAACCCAATCCTAGGTCAGAACAGAAACCACGTTCTGTTTTATTCACAGCTCGAGCCGGCTCGGTCAGCAGTCGTGCCAATTTGATGGTGATGTCTCCTACGAGAGCCCGAATCACCACTCTTTATTCTACTGCTCGGACCAGCTCTCTCAGAGTTCGAGCCGGCTTGGCTTTTACTCGGGCTGGCTCTGATATGAATCAAGCCAACTCTTCCAGCGTATCAGTTTGATATGCTTTCTAGACTTTTGATTGAGCCAGCTCTCTCAGAATTCGGGCTGGCTCATCTTCAGCTCGGGCTGACTCTTCTGTAGCTCGGGCTGGCTCTTCTAACAGGATCCAAGCCAACTTTTCTAAAGCATTTGCCGAAGTTTTTCGATGGTTGATTACATTTGCTCCTTGCTCTCCTTCCATCTACTTCCAAGGCTTGAGAGCACCATACCTAAGCTCACATATATATCATTATGAGTATCTTTCCAGAAATAAATTCAAGTTTTGCAATTTCTTTTTCCTTAACTGCACAAGTGGATGAGCTTCCCATATCGAGGACACTTTCATCTTCTACTAGTTCATACTCTGGAACATATTTTTATCCTTGCACACATATCTAGTTGCGCTAGAATCAATCCACCAAGCTTTATTGCCTTCAAGAATATTAATTTCCAATATCATTGCAACAAAGTTTTCTTTCTTGCTCGTGCAGCCTTCTTTTTGAGAAGGTGGTATTCTGCCTTATGGTGTCCAAATTTTTCATAATGAAAGCATGCATCTTTCTTCTATTTATTTTTATAAGTAATGATAGATTGATAGGCTCTCTTCTTTGTGGGTTTGCTAATCTGACTTTCCTCCACCACATAGACTTTGGTAACATCAGTATTTTGTTCCTTATTTCTATCTTACTTGCTATATTCCTCCTCGATATAGAGATGGTTAGCCAAGTCCTCCAAGAAGATATTCTTTTTCTTATACTTTAGACTTTTTTTAAAGTCTTTTCATGATAGAAAAAGTTTGTCAATAATAGAGGATATAATTATGGTTTCATCCATATACATGTTCTACAATTATAACTATTTTAAATACACTTTATCTCATGCAATTATTTCATAACAAATCTATCATCAACCATCATATAATTATTAAATCTACCAACAAAGAACTTTTAACTGGTTGCATCCTGTGACATATATGTTCTTTCAAGTTTCTTCCATAATTCTTTAACAATAGCCACGTTCTAGTAGGTATCAAAAAGTGCATATGATGTTCCATTTAAAATATGTCCTCTACATATGTAGTCATCATTATCCCATTTTTATGAGTATGGGCTTCTACCATAGTTTCATTCTCTTTTGGTCTCCGCGTGTTGAATATATAGACAACTTTGAGAGCTGTAAGGAGAAAGTGCATCTTCTTTTGTCATCTAAAAAAATTTTCTCTTTCAAAACACACAGAATGAAATAAAATCTTAAGATTGTTGGAGCCAAGGGGAGAAAGTGCATCTTTTTTTGTCATCTAAAAAAATTTCCACTTTCAAAACACATAGAATGGAATAAAACCTTAAGATTCTTGGAGCCAAGGGGAAGAAAGATGGGAAGTTTAAAAATAAAGATGGCTTCAAGATGTGTAGCACTACTTTAAAAATAAAGATGGCTTCAAGATGTGTAGCACTTCTTTGATCACATCTTTCCAAAGTGCTTGTCTTTCCAAAAGGTTTTTGAACTCAAGATTTTTTTAGAAGAGATGCCAACAAGCCAGCCACCGAAACAATTGACTGGTTGAGATATAAAATAAAAACATTAAAATTTATATTATTTTAAAAATATCTAACAAGGATTGATAGTAGCTGCAGCTTTTATCTTGTATGATCACAATGGATAGCCGTAATGCTTATGCTAGGTTAGAAAGTCCGTCGGAAGTAATTCGATGTACCATTTCATAGTTTCAGGTTTCTGGATTGAGGGTGACTCCTTGACTGTCATCTCTTTATATCCTTAATATTTTCTGCCCAACTTTTCCTTTATTACAGAATATTTTCAGGTGGTGGCAAGCCGGTGGTGGCAAGCCGGTATTCTGTTCGAATTTTCACATATCGCCAGGACAGGAAATCAAGTGGCACATTGGGCTGCCTCCTTTGATTTCATTGGCCGTTCCATTTTGATATGCAGCATTCCTTGCCCAGACACTAAGCAGGTTATTGTCAGCAGATGCGGATTCCGCTCTTGTACATTAGTATATCAGGCCTGCATTTGTACATCAGCGTTTGATGTATCAAGCCCTCCATGTTGCCCATGCGTCGGAATTAAGTTACTGTTTTTGCTTTGTGTTCATTTCAGTAACAGGTCCTCGTTCTCCTATGTACCGCCCTCTGTTTCCATACAAAAAATTTAAAATAAGTAATATCACTCCAACAACCTAACGTAATGAGTTGCCAGCAGCACCATGAGGTTATATGTATGGCCTATCCCAAGAAACTAATGGTTCAGCGGACCAGGCAGCCACACCAACCCTGGATAACATAAATACTTGCAGTGTCAAACTATTTGATGACAAGCATATCAAGCACCATTAACCCCTTCAGTTGCACACTACGTCATAGAATTTGCTAAAATATCATGTTACTTTGACCTCATCTAATAATATTTCAGCAGATGGCCTAATTGCATTTACTTAATCGCTAACATTGTTGGAAATTTGATTAACTAAATTAAACAAAATAATCGGGACTTCAAACTCTATTTGAATGTAAACCAAATCTAAATGTTGGAATTCAGAGTTAAATAAATCGGACCGGTACAGATTTTCCTGTCAGCACTCACACTAATCCAGGGTTAAGTAGAACAATGAATGAGATGGTTCCGCAAATGAAAACTGCATAGTGGATTTTCCAAAAGACAAAACCCGGTAGACCTAAGGATTTCCTAAGATATGTAGCAAACCCACGTGAGAACATTATTATTTGTTTACTACTAATGTTTCCCTGACGTCAGCTCAAAAACAAAGTACAAATAAAAGCCACAGCGTACAAAGATTTACATGGCAAACGTCAGAAATTGTCCTGTCCCCTGCATGATATACGATCACACAATTGCGAACGCTTTTTACCAAGGGCCACAAAAACCTAAAGCTTGCAAGGATTATGACCAGCACATAGCTTTCAATAAACTACCATTTCATGGCATGGAAGGCACTTTTCCCCTAACAGTGAGTCCAGATGATAACAGGCGTCATACTCCCAAATGAACGATACCTCAAATGAACAAGAAAGACCATCCACCTAAACAAGTCTTTGTTTTGCAAAACTCAAGTAACAAAACGGATCTGGGAAGCGAAAAACTTGCAACCAGAAAATAATGAGATCACTAGAGCAAAGATGCCAGCTCCACCATGCAAAAGGGCAGAATAGGAAAAATACCGGTAGAAAGCTGAATGGAAAGATTACTTGAAGCACTTGGCATCCAACAAAGCTTCACCCTCAAAGGGCTCCTGGTCCTCAATCATGGCATTTACCCGCTCCTTCTGTGCTTCATCGGTTATGTCCACCTTGGTCCACTCGTAAAGCTCCATGTCATAGCACTCATCAAGCACAAATTGTGGGATCTGCAGTCCTCGGAATAGCCACAGCCCCTTGACCTTATACGGCGGCTCAGAGCCTATCACAAGCATCTTGCCAAACGCATACTTGCGTGCCAGGTCCATACGCTGCAGGAATCCACTAACCTTGTTTAGGGTCACGAATGAGACGGTGTTCTCATCATTATACTTGTAGTCACAGAACCACAAAGAGTAGCCCTCTGGGTCATACATATCCCAGAAACCTGAAACAACACAAAAGATTAACATAACTTAAAGTACAGGCAATGCTAAGTCAAAACTTCTGGTTGTATAATATTTAAAACGTTAGATTTATTATTAGCATTATTAGCAGATGAATCTTAGAATTCCTTGGATTTTCTCCTAAATCTCATCTCAATATCACAAGTCCAGTGTCAGATCCCACTCCCTGAGTAGGAGCCCACCTACTTTGCAAATTAAACCGAAAATAGACCATGTACCAGGCATTGACTGAGATAGTCTCAGATTACTCACAATTCTTTTCATTGCCCGATGATTCTAAGAACTACTCTTAATGAAACAAATTAATCAAAAGTCAGTGACTGAAAAATGTTAAGCTTTCCTCATGACTTATTAAAGGTGGCATTCAATTAATTATAATTTGATGAAGTAAACGTTCAGTCTTTCTTGTGCTGCATCTTTTTTAAAGACAAAGAAAAGAGAGGGTTATAGTAACTTTAGATTATTCCAAATATCTGACTTTATGATAAATTCATCTGACTTTTTTTCTAATTCTAAGCATTTACCCGATTGCCCCTAATCAAATTATTCCAAACACTAAAAACATAACTGATTAAATAAATTGGCCCTCCTGGGACAATTAACAGTGTTAGATCTTAGCAATTCATTATATATTCCAATGAAAACAAAGTTAGATGGGCACCCAGCATGCCCAGATCTTTTCCTCCAAAAATTGATCTCCTGCATATAATAAAAGGAGAAAAATTTGCAAAAACTATATCTTTTGCTGTTCCCTATAGTTAATAAACATAGCGATTTACTTTCTACCAAGATATTACAATCATGAAGAATGTGCTTAAACCATGCTTCAAATATATTAACACAAGAAGAATTATCACTATCAATGTAGTATGCATTCTGAAGGACTCTAAAGCAGAGATAAATCTGTCTAAAAAATTGAGTACACCCTTATACACAGGCTTTGAATGATGATAAAAATATAAATACACACTCGGTTACCAATGCGAGCTAACATGCTCAAAAGTAAGTTGTCCTCTAGAATTTTCAAATATTAGACTAATGTATCTACAAGAACAATATGTCAGCACTGGATTGCTCAAAAAGCTTATGTTGGAGAAACACCTCTGATGCCAAAGAGACATGCTATCATCAAAGATTACAAAAAGATCACCACAGTAGTTTTGATATAAACATCAGAATGTCCTGTTATTGAATTTAGTTAAAAAAAACATTTCATAATTTTACAGGCTTGCTTTGCTTGTTGGAAATTAAATATGCTGACTGAAGATGCATATCCAAATACACTTGCATCTAACACTAAATAAAATGCCCCTCTACCTTCAACAGTTGCAACTAAGCCTACGGTTGCTTTTTACCACAGGTCAAGCTGTGCAATTGTGACTGCTTTCTGAAGTTACATGACCGCAATTATAGCTATTGAGTAAAAGTGAGTGGGTAAGTGAGTGAATGAGCAAGAAAAAGCGACAAGGCAGTTCCAATAACTAGATTTGAAGCCACATCAGTTGCATCCAACAAAACCACAATTAAAGAAATAGAGCAAAAGGAGTACCCTTGATGGCAACCTCACGGAAGTTGGTCTTGGTATTTGAATATAACCTCTTCCACTCATCTAAAATCATCTTACTAGGGGGCAGCAGGTCAAGAGGGTTTTTTGGTTTGGGCTTGGGTGCCTCTTCTTCCTCCACAGCAACCTCTACTTTAGGCTTTGCAGGCTCTTTCTTGGGTTCTTTCTTAGCTTCCTTTGGCTTAGACTCTTTAGGTTGAGCAGGCTTTTTCTGTGACTGAACAGGTGGCACTGAATCTGTCTGCTTTACCTCACCCAATACCTTGGAGAAATTTGGTTGATTAACCATAGTCCAGAAGTATCTTTCAACATGAGGAAATTCTGAGGTAAAACTCTTGGTCATGATTCGGATGAATCCAATATAAAGGTTGCATGTCATGATAATATCAGCCAACGTCACGGAATGGCCAACAAGGTATGTATTTGTGGATAGATGAGTATTTAGAGCACCTAGAGATCTCTTCAAAGCAGAAATTGCAAATTCCTCAACCTGTACAAGCACATTTTTTAGTGTGCAAAGATATATGCTACAGAATATGAAAACAAGATATGAGGATTTAAAACAAACCACAGCTGTAAATGGGATGTATCCCATTCTTGGATATAACCACCATGATATATTTACATCAATCTCCATTGATGCAAAGTCAATCCATTGCTCAATTCGGGCCTAGAACAACATTTTGAAACATGAATAATTGACACAGGCATCATAATAAGTTTAAATGCTAGCAGACAGAAAACTTACATAATCAATAAGTGAATAACCAAAAAGCGGATTGTCAGCCTTCAAGCGGGTAACTGGAGAGAAGAAAGAAACAACTAATGACTACAATATCAAATTTCATAGAAGATATAACATGACAGTATAGGATCCTTCAATACCATAACGTGCTATTGCATTACTCTCAAAAATGGGGCCATCAGGTGTCTCCAATACAGGAACCTGCATGATCATAACCCATTTTTCTCCATCAGAAAGATACAGCAACATATTGTTATCCTAAGAATCTTTATATGGAGACTTGCTGCATACCTTCCCTATGGGGTTCATCTTAAGAAACTCAGTAGTTTTATTTGAAACACCCATTTCAAAATTCTTGGCCAGTTCAACCTGGACCCCATTGTATTCTGCTGCAATAAGTGCCTTGAAACCATTCTTGTTTTGGCTAACAGCATACAATATCTGTAATACCGCAATCAATGCATCATTTGAATATACAACACAAGTCAATTGAAAATTTACCAATAAAACTAAAACAATTTCTAAGCAAAACTAAAATATAGTCTCTGAAGGACAGCTACCATTCATCATCATCATCATCATCATCATCATCATTATCATTATTATTATTATTATTATTATTTTGGTGAGATGGTTTTTCAAAGATAAAGAAAAGATAAATATTTAAGGACTTATTTAATTGTTATATAATGCATGCAATGGTATAATGCTTGAAGATATGATGACTACAACAAAATTTGAAATGAAATTAGATGGAGATGGGGAAAAGGGGAATAATAAAATTGATAAATTTCTAAGTAGATCACCCTTTACCACACATATTTGCCAAAGTTGAGATATTATGATGATCCTTATCAATAAGTCTGAAATTCACCATCATTCTGTCTCCAGATATCCCAACTCAAACAGCTAAACACACAACCCTACAGGCCCCCCAACTCCCATCCAATCACCACTTTTCATTATGCTCACATCCTGCACTCTTCCATTTTCTTTTTGACATTTCATCCCACCCTCCTACCCTTTGTGTTTCAGAACCTCTCTCTCATTAAAAGTAGGAGGTTGAAAGGATCAAAGGCTTCATCAAAACAAGACATACAACATCTGTCAAAATTTGTTGCAAGAAGCAACCAAAATATTTGATCTTCAAGCCATTTAGGAATCTGGGATATTCTTGAACATGGCCAATGACATAGTATCTTAATTTACATGATCCACAATATATCATGGTACCATACAACAGACAGGAGTACTACAGTCAAAGTGCCATGGCTTAAAACTTGGATAACATGGAACAAATTTAAAATCATGTTGACCATCATAATCTACAAGCCAAAACTTATGGCCTAGGAAAATCATAGACAAGTGCCATGGGTTAAAGCCTATCCAGGCTGCATGACCACTTGCTAGGTGTCATTCCCCATTACGAAGTTGTGAAGGCAATTACAGCCAGAGAGGGTTGACTGAGCCTGGCTGAATCTAGACACTACTACGTGGCAAAGAGAGCATCTTATTAAATAGTGAATAATTTCATTAAAGATTCAAGAAATCAAACAAAAGTCTTATCATGGTGCACCCACCAAAAAAAGGTAAGCATCACATAGCAATTTGCCAAAAAAAAAAAAAAAAAAAAAAAAAGCTAAAATATAACATAATGCAAAAAATGCCCAACATCGTATGTCAAAAGACAACAGAACAATTTTTAGAGAGAGAGAGAGAGAGAGAGAGAGATTGAAGCATACTAGCATACAAGATCCCAGGGCTTATATTTATCATAGCGAGAAAGTGATCATCAGATATTAATCTTTGGCCCAGACAAAATTTCTGATTATGAGAATTCCCATCCGGCTAACAATTATTGCAAAGCGAGATCCCTAAGCTTCTATATAAAGATACTGACTATTTAAAGACGAATCTAATGATGATACAAAAAAAACCAAGATCTAGCACCACATACCCAATCCATTAAGCTAACAACTCAATGTTCCATTGAAACCCGAAATAAAACCCTAAATCACCAGTTATACAAGGCAAAATGGAATTCCAAATTCCTAGCCGAAAACATAAATGTATTAGGGGAAGGCAAAATCAACAGTAGATTACCATCAAGCAAAAGGACTTTGGCTTACTTCAATTGTACATGAAAGTTACACGAGCAAACAAAGAGAGAACACAATCATTTTTTGAATTACGTAACTATTTAATCATCTTACTTCTCTTTATTTCTACCTTCCTTGAGACGAATATACATAAAAATAAAAGAAAAATCTTTTAAACCCTAACACCTCCAAAGAAACAAGATTGAGATCATGAAAAAAGATCGTGCAGCAACAACCACAGTTATCCGAAGAAACTCACCAGCGCCATAGTGCCGATGGTGTGCCTCCGCCTTGATATGGGATCTAGACAAACCAAGAAACAGAAAAAAAAACTGAGAAAAGAGAACCCAAAAGATCTACTTGTGAATCGATGAAAGGGTACGAACACCGAATCCAGATCGGAGTAATGGAGAGAAACGAGAGGAGAGAATAATAACCAAAGAGGAGGCCCGGCGGCGCTGGAGAGAAGAGGTCAGCCGCGAGGAATGAAACGACGATGCTTTTATTATGCCTTCGGCGTCGCAGCCTATTCTCTCACTAGGGCAAAAGCAAAGAGGCTTTGATGGCCTTTTGAAGATTAATAGATCTGCTGTTGAGAGTGCTTTTAAACTCATCTGGTCCCTTCAATAGCTAGCGTCGAGTAAACGGGTTATTATTTGGTGGTTTGACGATATAGATTACGGTCTGGATGGATTCGACAGGGGATGTGGACGGCAGATCAAGAGGATTTTCTACGTGGGTTGGGGCAGAGCGACCGGCGGCTCTCACGCAACCCAGAGAAATTCGACCCCACGGGGTTGCTTGCGCTGGTTCGGATGCGGATGTGGCAGTACCCGACATAATCTCTATGGTGGATTTTGTGGGAGAACAAGAAAATTAGAAATAAAAAAATTATGCAAGCTCCGTTAGATATTTATGTCAAATATCTCTTGACCGTTAAAATTCTACTAAGGAGAATAGCCTAAGGTCTTCTACAACAAATCAAAAAAAATTGAAATAAACTACTTATTTTTAGTAGAAAAACTATCCTATATATTATGTTATAATAATATTTTTAACATATAATATTAATATTATGTGAGATGTACTTTTTTTTTTTTTTTTTTTTATGGAAGCGAATATCTACTTTTCTCAATTCAAAAACCAAACGGGTCATTCAAAGCCAAGATGCATGCCGTTGCTCATAATATCTATTATCTATAAGTTAAAAATTAAATATTTTTAATATCTATATTATGCATATGTAAAAATATAAAATTTTTATTGTACTAGCACACCAAAATCATGATAAAGTTTTTAAATATAGATGTTAATTAGTATTTGTATATATAAGACCAATCATAAATAAACATATTGTAGTAAAAATTTTTATTAATATATAAAATATATTAATATATTAGTAATACTTATTATATTATATTACTATAGGATGTAACTAATTATATAAAATTAAAATTAAGACATGTTCTAAAATGAGCTTGAGAAAATTTGACTAGACGTAGCCTATTCTATGTTTATTGGTGTTTGGCTAGTGTTGGTGGAAAAATAGCTCCTGTCGAAGTCTAGTAAAGCTCGATCTTGGTAGAGTATCATCTGAGTTTAAGATACAGTCCAATTCAAGGTTCAATCAAGTTAATCTCTTAGTCCAAGCGAACTATAAAAGATCGGTCTTCAAATCCAACTAAGCTCAGAGCCAAGGATGGCTCACCCCAAGAATGACAACTTCTATCGATGCAGGATCTTGCATGTTGACTAAGCTCCTTTTCTCCGACCTTCCAATTCTATTCTGTTAATGGCAGATCTTGCCAAGACTATACTGTGGATTTCGGCCAGACAAGCAAAACGAATTCGTTATCTGCTTGATTCTGATCTTTAGCCCGAGATAAACTTCTTTGCGGTCGTGATTGAGAAACTCGTTAGTCCTTTTCAAACTCGAGTCCTCCAGACTAAAGTACCAGTATCCATCATCGATCGATCTTAAAGATGATCGAGCTATCAAAAATAGTTGAAATAATTTTGCTGAGGTTCAAATTCAAAATTAGATTTACAAGCTCATCACTCTCAACCCAAAGGCCGATCTTCAATCCGATCCTAAGCCCCAACAGCTTAATCTTAGCATAAATGACTCACGATCAAGCTCAAAAGTATCCAATCTTCCACCCGAACTCCAACAAAAAATATCTAACTACTAGCAAGTTACGACAAACAACAATCCACTCTCTGTAATAAACTTTGAGCAGTCCGAATGGCCTACTGCTGTTACTATCAATATATTACAGACTTCATCTATAAATAAGATCCTTTAGATACGTTTCTTTCTCGAAGCTCTCTTTTCATCTTCAATCTCTTTAGTACTTCATTTTTGTTGGCCAGAATACTAACTTGATCATCAGAGGATCTATGCCGGAGCTAACTCCAGCCAGGACTTTGTCTTGTAGGTTTCATCAATGAGATCCTAATTTTCATTTCTGGTAATCTCCGACGGTCGTCTATTTTCTGCACCAATAGCTAGCAAAAGATACTGCTCCAAATTTTACTCTCTCACCTAAATACCGCCTAAACAAGATGGAGAAATAGAGAAGAAATGTCACTTTAAAGTTCATGAAGATTAGCATAAAAATGTATATTTAGAGTGGAAATTACTGTAAGATGTGCTGAATGTGATCGAATAAACAAGATGATTTGATTCAATTCTTATTCCATCTAAAGAATGTGTCCGCTATGTTTATTAGCCGGTGAATACAAAAGGTAAATGCAACCATTCATATCAAGATTTTGTGATAATAGAATCATGATAAAGGGGAGCTACCTCCAAGAAGAAGAACGTGTCTATGTATCAAAATGTAGGCTGGACGCATTAACCGACGAAAAACTCATTTCTGTTGGCTAGCAAAATTATGTTGATTCCCATGGTATATCACGCACCAATATGACTCCCTGACACAAGTGGACCTTGTACTTCATGATCATCGTAGGTTGGAAGCTTGTAGCAAGAAATCTAAGCAAGTCTTCATGGGAGTGAAAACAAAAGAGCTACCTTTCAAGGGAGCATAACAAGAAGGATCTCTACTTTCTAGGGCAAACTCCTTTCATCGGACAATACCAACTCCATGTATATCCATTCTCTATAACATTAACCATTGGCATTCATCCCCTGACTAACCAACCAATAAATAATTTTATTCGCCATTTGGTTGGTGCTCTCATCGTTAATGAGATAAAGTTATAAAAAAAGATTAAAAAAAAGAAGCATGAGAATTTTGGGCGGTTAAAGTTATTTCATCCTCCTAAAATAGCTTTAATTTGATTATCCTATTCACCTATTAGTCAAATAAGTTTAGTCATCATTTTCTCCATGGTGTTTAACTGGTTAGTTAAATAACTTTCTATTATCCACTCTTTAATCAATATCCAAATGTAGTCTCAGGCCTTATT
This sequence comes from Cocos nucifera, assembly GCA_006176705.1. NCBI lineage: Eukaryota > Viridiplantae > Streptophyta > Magnoliopsida > Arecales > Arecaceae > Cocos > Cocos nucifera. The sequence goes on along the minus strand of QRFJ01003179.1, from coordinate 11,768 downwards.
TAACAAATACAATCTTTCTCATATTAATCATGATGTCTCTATCACGAAAGAGAGATTTGCATAGCTAAAAGTGGAAATGGGTTTGGCACATTTTAATAAATATTGCATCCCTCTCACGTAGAGAAGGGAGGCTTAATTGGTGAGAGAAGAGATTTGTATATCTAATAGAGGAAATTAGTTTATCTGAATAATGCTATGATGCTCCTAATTAATGTGCCCACAAAGAGTTCACCTTAGGGATGTTAATAGATGGATGGCTAAATATCTTATCCATCTCCAAACTGAATAGGACGGTTTTAACTAAAATAAAATAAGATGGTTCTTATTGGTGTGAAAATCTGTGAGGATGCTGGTGAAAGCTAGAGTTGGGAAGGTGAGGCCGTCAACCGAACCTACAAAATAAAGTCTAAACTGAAGGTGGGTGGCTTCGATAGGATCCTCTGACATCTAAGTCAATTCTCCAACCAACTGGAATAGAGTACTCAGAAAAATAAAGAAGTAGAGTGATGGAAAGGAAAAGAAAGCTTGAAGAAAAATGAATCTGAAGGATTCATTTTATAGACGGAGTATATAATAAATTGATGGTAACAGCCGAAATCGTTTGGTAGTGGGCCATTCAAACCATGTAGAGTTTGTTACGGGGTTGAGTTATCATTTATTGTAACTTGTAGATGATGAAAATGTTAGATATGCGTGCTCTAGAAGCCAGAATTGGTTGACACTTGTAAAACATATCTAAAGACAAAATTATAATTTTGACTATAAATAATAAAATAGATTATTTTCTATCATAGTGTATATTTAAAAATATCTATGATACATCTCTTGAGTTAATGGTAATGATAGTTCATATTTTCAAGAGTTAAAAATTTAAGACATGAATTTTTATTATTGACTCATAAAATGCTTCCAACCGTAGGATCATCATGAGGATGATGATTGATCCGGAAGGTTGGTGTACGATCACTTCTTTAAGATAGATGAGTCTTGAGTCTATGGTATAGAGACACCAAAGTGAGAGTACAAGTACTCGTTAGAAAATGAGGGCACTGAACGTGACTACCTCGAGTAGTCATGAGGAAGTCTACCTTCTCGTTGATGACTTGCTCGAAGCTGCAGTGGTGTATCTGGTTCTTTGACCTGAGGTGCATCGACAGTTCACCTTAAGGGTGTTATAGTTTGACTATACCATAACTCGATCTCCTAGCCATTCGAAATTCTGAGGTATATGTTGGCTATAGCATGTTCATTGTAAAAATTGGACTGCACTAATAGAGGATCTATCTACCTCGATAGATGAGGAGCAGTCCTATGATGATCATGAGTATCAAGTTCATAAGCCCATGACCATGGCAGAGTGAAATAATAAAAAGAGTTTCTATTAGAATTTTCATATCGAACTTGAATCGAATGATTAATTCATATGATGGAAATTTGGATTTGACGAGATCATCTTAACCCTAATCGAAGCTCAAGATAGAGGAACTTAATCATATTGGTAACTGCACCAAGATATTCATTCTTAGTTCTGATGGGTTGCCATCATATACTGCTAGATATCACTGATAAATTTTGAGAGCAATTAAAATGATTTGGATGATCGATCATACTAGTTATCTAAATCAAAAAAGTTCTGATCCATCGAAAGGTATTTCGATGATGTCGATGATAGAGATCATGACGTATCCCATTACCATACAAAACTGAACCTAACTGGATCACATAAATAAGGGTTTGGATTTGGATATCATCAATTGGACTAACCCAGTTCAATTGATTTGAATAAGATTCAATTAGGTTCAAGAAAATCATGCTAGCACACGATTGAGCCTAATATTCTTCTTTAACAATCATTAAAAGTTATCTCAACTGAGCCAAATATGTTTGGACTCACTCAGAAACCTTTACTTGGTCTGACTGAAGCTTGTCTAAATCAAAAAAGGATTGTCTTAATTTATGAGATAAATTTGAGACAACACCTGCCATGTTCCATCACCTGCTAAATCTTGTCTTTTGACTTTGGTCAAATATTGACCTTTGATACTTAGACATCTGTCCATGTGTCATGTACCCATAGGAGAGAGTTTTGATCTTTGTTCTCTTGCTAAAAGGAGAAAAGGGAGGGGGCGCACGCCTAGGGAGGTGTGCACCCAAAGAGGATCGAGTTTGGAGTCCCATACTGATGGGACTCCAACTACTTGATGCATTCAACTTAGGTGGCACCAAAGACTCATCTTTGACCAATCTTGGTGCCATCTAAGAAGGTTTGTGGGGGACTCTAATTTGATTGGATCAGATGATGTCATTCCACCAATCAGATTTAGATCTGATTGCACAAAGAGCCATGATTGGTCGGGATGATGTAGCACTGTATGACGCAACAGAATCTATATAAACCCTGTCTGCACCTAGGATTATGATGCTTGGTCCTTTGCCCACACCATATAGCCCCTTGAAGGAAAATCATAATTTTTCAGTCCAGGTTCGTTCAGATCTGATCAGATCAAGAGATATATTTCAAAATTTTTTTTCTTTGATCTGTATCAGATCTAGGATGTTTTAGATCTGATTCTTATTATTTTAATAAAAAAAATAAAATAAAGATAAATTAAATCAAATTTAATTTACCTGATTTGGGTAATCCTATTATCCATTGATGATCCTATTTGCAGCAGAAGGTTCTGGATCTAGCCACGCAAGCGCCTGGCCTCTACCGGTATCCACTCGAACTAGATCTGGAGATCCTCGTCTTCTCTATCATGCCTCCAAAAATTAAATCTGGATCTGATCTGAAGGATCTTCAAAACTTCTTTTGAAGATCAGCAGTCGTCCTTTGCAGCAGCGCAGCCTTCTAGCTATCAATCGCCTTTCTTTGATCTGGATTGCACCAACCAAGGTCCAAAACTCCTTTTGAATGTGGAGAGGAGAGGGAGAAGGTGAGTTTCACATGGAGGAAGAAGGGAGAGGCAGTCTTAGGGCGTGGGGTTTCTCAAACTTTTTTAATCTGAGTTGGGCACAGGGTCTTATTTATAGACTGTCTGTGATCCAACTTCTCTTCTTCCCAACCAATCATAACTCTTTGTGAAATCAGATCTAAATCTGATTGGTGGGAATAGAGTTCCCTGGATTCCTCCTTAGAGGGTGCCTAAGACTAGTCAAAGTTGGTTCTTAGGAGAACTCTAATTGGAATCCAAAAAGGAGATGGAGTCCTTGTCCAACAAGGACTCCTAGGCGCCTCCAACTTGGGCACATGCCTAGGGTGGCGTGCGTCCTCCTTCTTGCTAGGTTCTGGTAAGGCGACAAGCCTCCACCAGCTCTCCAATAGGTGCATGACATGTGGTCAAAAGTCAAAGTATCAATGGTCAACATTTGACCAGTCAAAGATAGACTTTTGACCAAAGTCAAAGAATAAGAAATGACAGATGACCAAAAATGGCAGGTAGTGTCTTACAAAATAAGATAACCTTTTCTGACTTGAACAACCTCCAGTCAGACCATATGAAGGCCTCTGATTGAGCACAAACTTCTTTGGCTCAGTCAGGACAACTAATTTATGATAGCAAAAGAAGAACGTTAGGTTCAATCGAGTGCTAGCACGATTTCCTTGAACCTAATTGAATCTCATTCAGATCAATTGAACTAGACCAGTTAATTGATGATCACCAGATTCAAATTCTTGTTTGTGTGACCTCCATTAGGTTCAGTTTGTATTAATGGGATATATCATGATCTCTATAATCGACATCATCGAAACCCTTTCGATGGATCAACTCTTCTGATTCGAACAGCTATGATCGATCAATCTAAATCATTC
>QRFJ01003178.1:119929-203055 GCA_006176705.1 Cocos nucifera | reverse complement strand
AATGCAAACTGTGATAAGCAGATTCCACCATGGAAGCAGAATATCTTATAGCCTGCTCAGAGGGCTGCAAAGGAAGCGTTCTGGTACAAGAAGCTTGCCTGCAGAAATTAGAGTATGCCATCAGATGCCATCCTCCTTTACTGGCGACAATAATTTGGCCGACGCCCATAGATCTCTCCTGGAACTCTTCAGCTGACAGCTCCACCATTGCACACCAAACAGACTCCCAGATGTCGACTTTCGATCATCTATATCGGACATGAAGTCCGAGTCTGTGTATCCCTGGACTTGGAGTTCTCCATTACCAAAGACCAACATCATATCCTTAGTTCTTCTCAAGTACTTTAAGGATACATTTCACAAGAAGTCCAGTGTTCTTCACCTGGATTTGACTGATATCTGCTTGTGACACTCACAGCATGGCTATATCAGGTCGTGTACATAGCATGGCATACATGAGGCTCCCTATTGCAGAAGCATAAGGGATCTTGCTCATGCGTTCTATTTCCTCAGGTGTGCTGGGGCACATCTTCTTGGAAAGATGAATACCAATGTCTGAAGGGTATTAATCCCCTCTTAGAGTTTCCATACTAAACCCTTTAGTACTTCCTCTATGTACATTTTCTGTGAAAGTCCTAGCATCCTATTCGGTCTATCCCTATAGACCTTAATTCCTAGAATAAAGGATGCTTCACCTAGGTCTTTCATGGAGAATTCCTTGGACAACCACATCTTGACTGATGTTCAACATGGAATATCATTCCCAATAAGGAGGATGTCATCCACGTACAATACGAGGAAGACAATAGCGCTCCCACTGACCCTTTTTGAAAACACATGGTTCCTCTTCATTTTTGATGAAATCAAACTTTTTGATCACATCATTGAAATGAGTGTTCCAGCTCCGAGATGCTTGCTTAAGTCCATATATGGACCTTTGCAGCTTGCAAACCTTGTGATCAGTATCACTGGATGTGAAACCTAGCGGCTGTTCCATATAGATATCTTCCTCAAGATATCCATTTAGGAATGCCGTTTTTCACGTCCATTTGCCATATTTCATAATTGAAATAGGCTGCAACGGCAAGCAATGTGGCGGATGGATTTAGCATAGCACCGGGGAAAAGGTATCCTGATAGTCAATGCCTTCGCGTTGACTATAACCTTTTGCCACAGTCTAGCCTTGAATGTCTCCACATTTCCATCTGCACCAATCTTTCTCTTGAAGATCCATTTACACCAATAGGTACTATACCTTCTGGTGGATCTACCAAGGTCCAGACTTGGTTTGAGTGCATCGAGTCAATTTCTGACTTCATTGCCTCAAGCCATTTCTCGGAGTCGATATCTGATATCGCCTCGTTGTAGGTTTTGGGATCATCACCATGAGCACCATTACCTATGAGGAACATTTTCCTCTACGTCTCTGAAATAATACCTAAGTATCTTTCAGGGGGACGGGAAACTCTTTCCGATCTACGAGGTGGAGGAGGTAGTGTTCTTATTGGCTCAACCTGATTTGGTTTCACTTGGTCCTTAGCTCGTTCCACTTGTGAGACTTTCTCATCAAGCTTAATCTGCTTTCCAATGCCGCTATCTTGAATAAACTATTTTTCAAGAAATATGGCATGTCGACTCACAATCACATTGTGGTCTTTCTGGAATGTAGAAATAGTATCCTAATGACTCTTTAGGATATCCTATGAATCGAGCTCTAAAGGACCTAAACTCTAACTTGTCCGCTTGTTGTCTTTTGACATAAGCCGGACAACCCAAATTCTGAGATGACTCAGACTTGGTTTCTTACCGTGCCATATCTCATACGGTGTGGTAGGAACGGTTTTAGAGGGAACCCTATTCAGTAAATAGATTGAAGTTAACAATGAATGTCCCCAAAGGAAAATCAGGGAGGTCTGTGAAGCTCATCATGGATCGAACCATATCCAATAGAGTCCGATTTTTTCTCCATTTCTGAAAACTCCGTTGAGTTGAGGTGTTCCTGGTGGAGTCCATTGAGAGACTATGCCATTTTTTCTTAGATAGTCTAGGAATTCCCGGCTAAGGTATTCACCTCCTCGATCTGATCGAAGAACCTTAATGGGTTTTCCAGTTTATTTTTCTACTTCATGTCTGAATTCTTTGAACTTTTCAAAAGGCTTCAGACTTGTGTCTCATAAGATACACATACCCATACCTAGACAGATCATCGGTAAAGGTAATGAAGTAGACAAAATTGCCTCTAGCCGGCACATCAAATGGGCCGCACACATCAGTATGTACTAGGGCAAGGAGATCTGTGGCCCTCTCTCCCCATGGTCCAACAAAAGGGAGTTTAGTCATTTTGCCTTGAAGACAAGATTCACAAGTTGGATATGACTCAAAGTCAATGGACTCAATAGCCCATTTTTCTCCAATTTGTTGATCCTATCTTCTGCTATATGACCTAATCTCAGGTGCCATAGATATCTGTCGTTTGGACTATCCCTAGGTCGTTTGGCATTCACGTTTTGCTCGATAGTTAAAATAGGTACATCAATATGTAGCTGATAAAGACCATTAATAAGGAAACCATTTGCAATTTTATTTCTTTCATAAAGAATGTTACAATGGTCCTTAAAGAAGGTGATCAACATAACCTTCTTGTGCTAAGCATGAAACAGAAATCAAATTCCTGCTAGCTGCAGGCACATAATAACAGTCTTTTAAAACTAAGTCTAAAAAACCAGATGGTAATCGCAGAGGGTATGTTCCCATGGCTACTGCAGCAACTCTTGCTCCATTACCGACGCGTAGGATCATGTCTCCATCCCTCAGCCTCCTGCTATCCTCAAGACCCTGCATAGAAGTGCACAGATGAGCACTAGAACCAGAGTCAAGCACCCAACTGGATGCAGAAGAAACCGTAAGGTTAGACTCAATAACGAGCATACCTCCAGAAGGACCTTCCTTCTTGTTCTTTAGGGTGGCCAGGTAAGTAGGGCAGTTCGCTTCCAATGGCCGTCGCTGTTGCAATGGAAACACTTTCCTTTGCCATCGGCCTTTCTTCTTCGGTTCTGCTTCTTCTTCTTTGATCCTTCCACCTTTTGCTTTTTCACAGACTTCTTTTTCTTTCATAAAGACTTTCTTTTGGAAGAAGTCCGTTCCATAGCAAGAACTGAGCCTTTAGAACCTTTCATAGAAAGCTCAGCGGTAACCAGCATATTCATTAACTCGGCAAGGAATTCTGAAGTTTATGCATGTGGTAATTCATGATGAATTGCCCATATGCATCAAGTCAAGGATTGCAGAATAATATCATTCTGCAAGTCCAAGTCCAACTTCACACCGAGCTTCTCAAGCTCTTCCATGTCCTTGATCATTGTCAGACAGTGATCTTGGACTGACTGCCCATCACGCATCTTAGCCTTAAAAAGTCGTTTCGTGACTTGATATTTGGCTGCGCGACTCTGTTCACCAAACATCTCCTGTAGGTGAGCCAACATTTGGCGAGCAGTCCCGATATCCTTCATGTTGGCGCTGGAGCTCATCAGACATCGAGCCCAACATGTAGTATCTGGCCTTATTATCTTCGTCAATCCATTTTTTCCAGAGACGCTCTCTGTTCAGTGGATGGACGGAGCTGGTAAGGTGGGAGGGTCCTGGTCCAAAACATGTGTTAACTTCTCTGAACCCAAAACTATTTTGTAGTTCCTGAGCCAATCTTTATAATTGGGTCCAGTCAGTCTATGTGTGTCCTAGGATACGTGCCAGTGGGTTGGACGCAGACATTTTTCCTGTAGAGAGTCAAAGATTCTAGTTAGATACTGTAATTTTGACTTGACCAATTTGTTTAGGATTTTATTTTTAAACAAATTAGCTCCCACTATTTTCTCGAATCCCTACACTCCCTCTGTAGAATGCAAAAATCTCCACGATTAATGATTTCTAGTGGGTGGTGCGGTCTCACCAACTGACTCATCACCTCACCTAACAGTTATTGGTGATGGGTTAGCCAATGAGTGAACAACTCTTGTTCAATGATTCTCTAATCATGGTGCACCCAAACTTGGTCTCTAATTCATGAATCTCACCGTATCCGGAAATATTGATCCACTCCTTAGTTAAGTCAGACCCACCATTTGCATAGACTGGGTTCCTAATTGGGTCTCTCACCGTATCCGAAATATTGAGCCCAACTCATCCTCCAGCCCATAGCATCCAATGCCTAATAGACATGGTTGCATCTTCCGGTGCAACTGAGCCACTGTATCCAGTCGAGAACAATCAACCCCGGGAAGGGCCCGCACGTCTACAATGGTGGAAGACCTCAGACTTAATCTTTTCTTAGGGAGAATTGATTCAGGTCTCATTAAACTAGACTTGGCTTAGTCATAACAATTATGACTAACCTAGTGGCATGGGTTAGCTCGGATTATTGACCACCTCAGATCAGAACTGTGTCAACAGATATGGCCAGGTAAGTGAGATCGGTGGAAGGAATATGCCATTAACTCGTACAAGAACGCATTCAGGTCGAGTAGCTTCCAATTAAAAACCAGTCGGTCGTCTGTGCCAAACTTACCTTAGACACCAAATTGTTGAGTCAGAACCAATTGGGTTAGCCTACAATCCAGACTCTAACCTCTGAGCCTAATTAGGTCTTGCTTGATCGTGACTCGATCTTGACCCAGACTTAATCCTATTAGGCTGGTCAATTTAAGCATTGTTGATCCCATCTAACCAACTCTTGATTCGGTTTGATCAACCGCTTAGACCTAATTGAGCTACCCAAGCCCGAACCCAGTATTATGAATATGTCTTAGATCTGAAATTCTCAATTTTAGACCTAATTAATATTCCATAAACTTAATTCTTAATTAAGTTGGGTTCATAAACAAAATATGCACAATAAATCCTAGGGTTTCAGGATCTAGGGTTTTGCAGAAAGTAAGTTTTGGGTTTCTGATTAAGGACGAACACGCAGCACCCCTACACGTCATAAGAACACCCCATCGAATGGGAAGAGAGGGCCTTTAAACCCTTCTTCGTTCTTATGACCGGACGGCCAAGAGGAACGCCTTAATCAGGAACATGTCAATACTACAAAACAAGTTTATCAGATCTATATCATATATCTCATATACAAAGTAGATCTAATCATGGCATATTTTGCATACATCTCATGTATCAAATCATGCATGTTTTTCAGATCTAAATTATCACATAATAATCTAAAAAATTAGATTTAAATTGATCTAATCAAAATAAATTCTAATCTAGACAATTATGTAGAACTATTCTACAACTAGTCTAGTCATGCATCAATCATATCTCATATGATATTTAAAATTAAATAATAATTTTATTTGCTATTTTATTCAGATGTTATTATAACACTTATAATATCAAAAAATAGTAAATAAGAAGATCTAAAATATGATTTAATCAGATTAAATCAAAAGACATGCAAAACTATTCTATAGAACTATTCTATTCTAGAACTAGTCATGCATATCTTCATGTAATCTTAGATCCAAATCATTTAATTTTAATTTTTTCTGATTTCAGATCTGATCACATCTCATGTGACATCTGAAATCACTTATTTTTTAATTAAAATAAAATTAAAATCAGATCTAAACAATTTTAGAACCATGGCTCTGATACCAGTTGAAGGGAAAATCCTGATTTCCCGGTCCAGGTTCGTCCAGATCTGATCAGATCAAGAGATATATTTCAAAAATTTTTTCTCTTGATCCTTAATCAGATCTTGATATGTTTCAGATCTGATTCTTATTATTTTAATAAATAAAATAAAATAAGATAAATTAAATCAAATTTAATTTACCTGATTTGGGTAATCCTATTACCCTGTAGATGATCCTGATTGCAGCGGAAGGTTCTGGATCTTAGCCACGCAAGCGCCTGGCCTCTACCGGTATCCACTCAGGTTGGATCTGGAGATCCTCTTCTTCTCTATCACATCTCCAAAAATTCAGATCTGGATCTGATCTGGAGGATCTTCAAAACTCTTTTGAAGATCAGCAGTCGTCCTTTGCAGCAGCGCAGCCTTCTTGCTTTTGATCGCCTTTCCTTGATCTGAATCGCACCAAACCTAAGTCCAAAACACTTTTGGACGTGGAGAGCAAGGGGAGAAGAGACTTGGCATGGAGGAAGGAGGGGAGAGGCAGCCTTGGGGCGTGGGAAATCTCTTATTCAATTCATTAATTGAGTTGGGCGCAGGGTCTTATTTATAGACTCTTGTGATCCAACTCCTCTTCCTCCTCAACCAATCACAACCCTTTGTGAAATCAGATCTAAATCTGATTGGTTGGAAAATAGAGACCCCTGGATTCCTCCTTAGAGGGTGCCTAAGACCAGTCAAAGTTGGATTCTTAGAAGAACTCTAATTGGAATCCAAAAAGGGAGATGGAGTCCTTGTCCAACAAGGACTCCTAGGCGCCTCCAACTTGGGCTCACGCCACCCTTGGCGTGCGCCCTTCTCCTTGCCAGGTTCTGGCAGGGGGACAGGCCCCCACCAGCTCTCCAATAGGTGCATGACATGTGGTCAAAAGTCAAAGGGTCAATGGTCAACGTTTGACCAGTCAAAGGTAGACTTTTGACCAAAGTCAAAGAACAAGAAATGGCAGGTGACCAAAAATGGCAGGTAATGTCTTACAAATAAGACAACCTATTCTGACTTGGACAACCTCCAGTCAGACCATATGAAGGCCTCTGATTGAGCACAAACTCCTTTGGCTCAGTCAGGACAACTTATTTATGATAGTAAAAGAAGAACGTTAGGTTCAATCGAGTGCTAGCACGATTTCCTTGAACCTAATTGAATCTCATTCAGATCAATTGAACTAGATCAGTTCAATTGATGATCACCAGATTCAAACCCTTGTTTGTGTGACCCAGTTAGGTTCAGTTCTGTATGGTAATGGGATATGTCATGATCTCTATCATCGACATCATCGAAACTCCTTTCGATGGATCAGAACTCTTCTGATTCGAACAGCTAGAATGATCGATCATCTAAATCATTCTAATTGCTCCCAAAATCCACCAGTGACACCTAGCAGTATATGGTGGCAACCCATCAGAGCTGAATGCGAACCTCTTGGTGCAGCTACCTGTGTGATTAAGTTCTTCTATCTTGAGCCCCGATCAGATTAGGGTTAAGGTGAACTCGTCAAACCCTAGTCTCTGTCATATGATGTAATCATTCGATTCGAGTCCAATGTGAAAATCTAAATAGAAACTCTTTCTATTATTTCACTCTGCCATGGCCATGGGCTTCAGGACTTGATTCTCATGATTCATCATAGGGCTGCTCCTCTACCACCGAGGTAGATAGATTCCCATCTTGATGCAATCCAGTTCCTACAATGAACATGCTATAGCCAACATACACCTCAGGGTTCCATATGGCTAGGAGACCGAGTAATGGTGTAGTCAAACTATAACACCCTCAAGGTGAACTGCCGATGCATCTCAGGTCAAAGAACCAGACACACTACTGCAGCATCGAGTCAGTCATTGACGAGAAGGTAGACTCCCTAATGACTACTCGAGGTGGTCACGCTCAGTGCCCTCGTTCTCTAACGAGTACCTGTACTCTCGCTCCGGTGTCTCCACACCGTAGACTCAAGACTCATCTACTAAAGAGAAGCGATCGTACACCAACCTTCCGGATCAATCACCATCCTCGTGATGATCCTATGGTCGGGAGCTGTTTATGAGTTAATAATGATTATTCATGTCTTAAATTTTCAACTCTTGAAAATATGAATTATCATTACCATTAACTCAAAGGATGTATCACAGACACTAAATACACATGTGTGATAGAAAATAACCCATTTTATTAATTATAGTCAAAATTACAATTTTGCCCCTAGAAGTGTATTACAAGTGTCAGCCAATTCTGGCTTCTAGGGCACATATATCTAACAGTGGAGACACCGAAGCGAGAGTACAGGTGCTCGTTAGGGAACGAGGGCACTGAGCATGACCACCTCGAGTAGTCATTAGGAGTCTACCTTCTCGTCAATGACTGACTCGATGCTGCAGTAGTGTGTCTGGTTCTTTGACCTGAGGTGCATCGGCAGTTCACCTTGAGGGTGTTATAGTTTTACTACACCATTACTCGGTCTCCTAGCCATATGGAATCCTGAGGTGTATGTTGGCTATGACATGTTCATTGTAGGAACTGGATGACATCAAGATGGAATCTATCTACCTCGGTGGTAGAGGAGCAGCCCTATGATAATCATGAGAATCAAGTTCAGAAGCCCATGGCCATGGCAGAGTGAAATAATAGAAAGAGTTTCTATTTAGATTTTCACATTGGACTCGAATCGAATGATTACATCATATGACAGAGACTAAGGTTTGACGAGTTCACCTAAACCCTAATCTGATCGGGGCTCAAGATAGAAGAACTGAATCACACAGGTAGCTGCACCAAGAGGTTCACATTCAGCTCTGATGGGTTGCCACCATATACTGCTAGGTGTCATTGGTGGATTTTGGGAGTAATTAGAATGATTTAGATGATCGATTATTCTAGCTGTTCGAATTAGAAGAGTTCTAATCCATCGAAAGGAGTTTCGATGATGTCGATGATAGAGATCATGACATATCCCATTACCATACAAAACTGAACCTAACTAGGTCACACAAACAAGGGTTTGACTCTGGTGATCATCGATTGAACTAATCTAGTTCAATTGATCTGAATGAGATTCAATTAGGTTTAAGAAAATCGTGCTAGCACTCGATTGAACCTAACATTCTTCTTTTTCTATCATAAATAAGTTATCCTGTCTGAGCCAAAGGAGTTTGTGCTCAATCAGAGGCCTTCATATGGTCTGACTGGAGGTTGTCCAAGTCAGAAAAGGTTGTCTTTTTTATAAGACATTACCTACCATTTTTGGTCACCTGCCATTTCTTGTTCTTTGACTTTGGTCAAAAGTCTACCTTTGACTGGTCAAACGTTGACCATTGACACTTTGACTTTTGACCACATATCATGCACCTATTGGAGAGTTGGTGGGGGCCTGTTCCCCTGCCAGAACCTAGCAAGGAGAAGGGCGCACGCCACCCTAGGTGTGTGCCCAAGTTGGAGGCACCTAGGAGTCCTTGTTGGACAAGGACTCCATCTCCTTTTTGGATTCCAATTAGAGTTCTTCTAAGAACCAACTTTGACTGGTCTTAGGCGCCCTCTAAGGAGGAATCCAGGGGACTCTATTCCCACCAATCAGATTTAGATCTGATTTCATAAAGGGTTGTGATTGGTTGGGAATAAGAGAAGCTGGATCACAGTCAGTCTATAAATAAGACCCTGTGCCCAACTCAAATAAGAGATTCAATTGAGAATTGAAATTCCCATGCCCCAAGGCTGCCTCTCCCCTCCCTCCCCATGCCAAACCACCTTCTCCCCTTGCTCTCCACGTCCAAAAGGAGTTTTGGACCTTGGTTGGTGCGATTCAGATCAAAGAAAGGCGATCAAAAGTAAGAAGGCTGCGCTGCTGCAAAGGATGACTGCTCATCTTCAAAAGAGTTTTGAAGATCCTCCAGATCAGATCCAGATCTAATTTTTGGAGGCATGATAGAGAAGAAGAGGATCTCCAGATCCAACCTGAGTGGATACCGATAGAGGCTAGGCACTTGCGTGGCTAAGATCGAGAACCTTCCGCTGCAAATAGGATCATCAATAGGGTAATAGGATTACCCAGATCAGGTAAATTAAATTTGATTTAATTTATCTTTTAATTTTATTTTATTAAAATAATAAGAATTAGATCTGAAATATATCAAGATCTGATTGGGATCAAGTGAAAAATTTTTGAAATATATCTCTTGATTTGATCAGATCTGAACGAACCTGGACCGAAAAATCAGGATTTACCTTCACTCAGGTCTAAGGGATACTTTTGCCTAAATCCCATCAGAGACATTCTCGATAGTAGAATGCTTTAGAGTTGGTCACGTTCAATGACGATGTATCCATACATCTCACCTGTATGCCATACCAATATCTCCACACTCCTTGATTAAGAGAACAACCAACCTATATGGCATATAGCGACCTATGCTCGATAGACACTATCATCCTAATTATCAGCCTATCATTTGGTCGTGAACAAATTTAAAATCTAATCAATAAATCCTCTCTTTATTGAAACTAAATAGTCCTAAGGACTTCATCACAACAATGGAGTTCGTTAGAAGATGAATACTTATGATGAAAAATATCAAAAATATATTTTATTTATTAATGAATCAATTATAAATATAAAGTAGCTTAATTGTCAACAGACTGATGATTCGCTTTGGGTCATATTTCTCAACAACTCCCACTAGTCCTAAAGCCACTCGGCATAGTATCTAATACCCATCTTCGACTTATGGTTGTTGAACTCCTTTATTGCTAGGGCTTTAGTGAACGGGTCAGCTAGGTTCTCCTTTCTATCGACCTTCTGAAGATCGATGTCACCACGATCCACGATCTCATGGACCAAATGAAAGCGACGTAGAATGTGCTTTGTTTGCTGGTGTACCTTTGATTTCTTTGCTTGAGCTATGGCACTAGTGCTATCGCAGTAGAGCGGGACTGGACCATCAATGGAGGGTGCTACATCGAGCTTGGTGATGAACTTTCTTAGTCACACAGCTTTCTTTGCTGCATCTGATGCTGCCATGTTCTCTACTTTGCAAATAGAGTCAGACACTGTATGTTGCTTGAAACTATTCCAGCAGATGGCTCCACCATTTAGAGTAAAGATATATCCCAACATACTTTTACCATCATCATGATCAGATTGAAAGCTAGAGTCTGTAAATTCCATAAGTTTCAGATCTGACTAACTATAAACCAACCATTGGTCTTTAGTATTTCTCAAATAGTTAAGAATGGTTTTAACCACCTTCTAGTGATTTTCTTTAGGGTCAAATTGATATCTACTCACTGTTAGATATATGTGCCCTAGAAGCCAGAACTGGCTGGCACTTGTAATTTACTTCTAGGGGCAAAATTATAATTTTAACTATAATCAATAAAATGGATTATTTTCTATCACATATGTGTATTTAGTGTCCATGATACATCCTTTGAGTTAATGGTAATGATAATTCATATTTTCAAGAGTTGAAAATTTAAGACATGAATAATCATTATTAACTCATAAAATGCTCCCGACCATAGGATCATCATGAGGATGGTGATTGATCCAGAAGGTTGGTGTACAATCGCTTCTCTTTAGTAGATGAGTCTTGAGTCTATGGTGTGGAGACATCGGAGCGAGAGTACAGGTACTCGTTAGAGAACGAGGGCACTGAGCGTGACCACCTCGAGTAGTCATTAGGAAGTCTACCTTCTCGTCAATGACTGACTCGATGCTGTAGTGGTGTGTCTGGTTCTTTGACCTGAGGTGCATCGATAGTTCACCTTGAGGGTGTTATAGTTTGACTACACCATAACTCGGATCTCCTAGCCATTCGGAACCCTGAGGTGTATGTTGGCTATAGCATGTTCATTATAGGAACTGGATTGCATCAAGATGGAATCTATCTACCTCAGGTGGTAGAGGAGCAGCCCTATGATGATCATGAGAATCAAGTCCAGAAGCCCATGGCCATGGCAGAGTGAAATAATAGAAAGAGTTTCTATTTAGGTTTTCACATCGGACTTGAATCGAATGATTACATCATATGATAGAAACTAGGGTTTGACGAGTTCACCTTAACCCTAATCTGATCGGGGCTCAAGATAGAAGAACTTAATCACACAGATAGCTGCACCAAGAGGTTTGCATTCAGCTCTGATGGGTTGCCACCATATATTGCTAGGTGTCACTGATGGATTTTGGGAGCAATTAGAATGATTTAGATGATCGATCATTCTAGCTGTTCGAATCAGAAGAGTTCTGATCCATCGAAAGAAGTTTCGATGATGTCGATGATAGAGATCATGACATATCCCATTACCATACAGAACTGAACCTAATTGGATCACACAAACAAGGGTTTGAATCTGGTGATCATCAATTGAACTGATCCAGTTCAATTGATCTGAATGAGATTCAATTAGGTTCAAGAAAATCGTGCTAGCACTCGATTGAACCTAACGTTCTTCTTTTACTATCATAAATAGTTGTCCTGACTGAGCCAAAGGAGTTTGTGCTCGATCAGAGGCCTTCACTTGGTCCGACTGGAGTCTGTCTAGGTCAGAAAAGGGTTGTCTTATTTTGTAAGACAATACCTACCATTTTTGGTCACCTACCATTTCTCGTCCTTTGACTTTGGTCAAAAGTTGACCTTTGACTGGTCAAATGTTGACCATTGACACTTTGACTTCTGTCCACATGTGTCACGCACCTATTGGAGAGCTAGTGGGGGCTTGTCCCCTGCCAGAACCTGGCAAGGAGGAGGGCGCACGTTGGTGTGCGCCCAAGCTTAAGGCACCCAAGAGTCCCTATTGGATAGGGACTCCATCTCCTTATTGGATTCCGATTAGACTCCTCCTAAGAACCAACTTTGACTGGTCTTAGATGCCATCTAAGGATGAATCCAATGGACTCTATTTCCACCAATCAAATTTAGATCTGATTTCGTAAAGGGTTGTGATTGATTGGGATGAAGAGGAGTTGGATCACGCATAGTCTGTAAATAAGACCCCGCATCGAACTCAAAGAGGATGAACAATTCTCTACGCCCCAAGGCTGCCTCTCTCTTTCTTCTCCATGCCAAGTTCATATTCTCCCTCTCCTCTCCATGCCCAAAGAAGTTTGGGATCTTAGTTGGTGCAATCTAGGGGAGAGAAAGGCGACAGAAAGCTAGAAGGTTGCACTGCTGCAAAGGACAACTGCTGATCTTCGAAAGCTATTTTGAAGATCCTCCAAATCAGATTTAGATCTAATTTTTGGAGACATGATAGAGAAGAAGAGGATCTCCAGATCTAGCCCAAGTGGATACTGGTAGAGGTCAGACACTTGCATGGCTAGATCCAGAACCTTCTGCTGCTTATAGGATCATCAATGGGTAATAGGATTATCCTACATCAAGGTAAATTAAATCTGATTTAATTTATCTATATTTTATTTTAATTATTAGAATAATAAAAATTAGATCTAAAATAATCTAGATCTAATTTTGATCAAAGAAAAAAGTTTTTGAAATATATCTCTTGATTCGATCAGATCTGAACGAACCTGGTCTGGAAAAATCAGGATTTTCCTTCAACTGGTATCAGAGCCAAGGATTCTAAAGTGTTTAGATCTGATTTTAAATTTATTTCTAATAAAAAAATAAGTGATTTTAGATGTCACATGAGATGTGATCAGATCTAAAATCAGAAAAAATTAAAATTAAATAATTTGGATCTAAGATTAGAAAATATGCATGACTAGTTCTAAAATAGAATAGTTCTATAGAATAGTCTTGCATATTTATAATTTAATTTGATTAAATCATATTTTAGATCTATTTATTTACTATTTTTTGATATTATAATTATTATAATAACATCTAAAAAATAGCAAATAAAAATTATTTAATTTTAACATCATATGAGATATGATTGATGCATGTCTAGACTAGTTGTAGAATAGTTCTACATAGTTGTCTAGATTAGAGTTTATTTTGATAAGATCAATTTAAATCTAATTTTTTAGATTATTATGAGATAATTTAGATCTAAAAATATGCATGATTTGATACATGAGATGTATGCAAAATATGCCATGATTAGATCTAATTTGTATATGAGATATATGATATAGATCTAAAACTGTTTTGTAGTATTACATGTTCCTGATTAAGGCGTTCCTCTTGGCCGTCCGATCATAAGAACAAAGAAGGGTTTAAAGGCCCTCTCCTTCCCATTCGATGGGGTGTTCTTATGACGTGTAGGGGTGCTGCACGTTCGTCCTTAATCAGAAATCCAAAACTTACTTTCTGCAAAACCCTAGATCCTGAAACCCTAGGATTTATTGTGCATATTTTGTTTATGAACCCTACTTAATTAAGAATTAAGATTATGGAAATATTAATTAGGTCTAAAATTGAGAATTTTAGATCTAAGACATATTCATAATACTGGGTTCGGGCTTGGGTAGCTCAATTAGGTCTAAGCGGTTGATCAAACCGAATCAAGAGTTGGTTAGATGGGATCAACAATGCTTAAATTGACCAGCCTAATAGGATTAAGTCTGGGTCAAGATCGAGTCACGATCAAGCAAGACCTAATTAGGCTCAGAGGTTAGAGTCTGGATTGTAGGCTAACCCAATTGGTTCTGGCTCAACAATTTGGTGTCTAAGGTAAGTTTGGCACATACGACCGACTGATTTTTAATTGGGAGCTACTCGACCTGAATGCGTTCTTGTACGAGTTAATGGCATATCCCTTCCACCGATCTCACTTACCTGGCCATATCTGTTGACTCAGTTCTGATTTGAGGTGGTCAATAATCCGAGCTAACCCATGCCACTAGGTTAGTCATAATTGTTATGACTATGACAAGTCTAGTTTAATGAGACCTGAATCAATTCTCCCTAAGAAAAGATTAAGTCTGAGGTCTTCCACCATTGTAGATGTGCGGGCCCTTTCCTTGGGTTGATTGTTCTCGACTGGATACAGTGGCTCAGTTGCACCGAAAGATGCAACCATGTCTATTAGGCATTGGATGCTATGGGCTGGAGGATGAGTTGGGCTCAATATTTCGGATACGGTGAGAGACTCAATTAGGAATCCAGTCTGTGCAAATGGTGGGTCTGACTTAACTAAGGAGTGGATCAATATTCTGGATATGGTGAGATTCATGAATTAGAGACCAAGTTTGGGTGCACCATGATTAGAGAATCATTGAACAAGAGTTGTTCACTCATTGGCTAACCCATCACCAATAACTGTTAGGTGAGGTGATGAGTCAGTTGGTGAGACCGCACCACCCACTAGAAATCATTAATCATGGAGATTTTTGCATCTCTACAGAGGGAGTGTAGGGATCCAAGAAAATAGTGGGAGCTAATTTATTTAAAAATAAAATTTCTAAATAAATTGGTCAAGTCATAATTACAGTATCTAACTAGAATCTTTGACTCTCTATAGAAAATGTCTGCGTCCAACCCATTAGCACGTATCCTGGACACACATAGACTGACCGGAACCCAATTATAAAGATTGGCTCAGGAACTACAAAATCATTTTGGGTTTTGAGAAGTTAACCCATGTATTGGACCAGGACCCTCCCACCTTACCAGCCCGTCCATCCGCTGAACAGAGAGCGTCTCTGAAAAAATGGATAGACGAAGATAATAAGGCCAGATATTACATGTTGGGCTCGATGTCTGATGAGCTCCAGCGCCAACATGAAGATATCAGGACTGCTCGCCAAATGTTGGCTCACCTGCAAGAGATGTTTGGTGAACAGAGTCGCGCAGCCAAGTATCAAGTCACGAAATGACTTTTTAAGGCTAAGATGCATGATGGGCAGTCAGTCCAAGATCACTGTCTGATGATGATCAAGGACTTGGAAGAGCTTGAGAAGCTCGGTGTGAAGTTAGACTTGGATCTGCAGAACGATATTATTCTGCAATCCTTGACTGATGCATATGGGCAATTCATCATGAATTACCACATGCATAAACTTCAAAATTTCCTTGGCCGAATTAATGAACATGCTGGTCACCGCTGAGCTTTCTATGAAAGGTTCTAAAGGCTCAGTTCTTGCTATGGAATGGACTTCTTCCAAAAGAAAGTCTTCTGGAAAGAAAAAGAAGTCTGTGAAAAAGCAAAAGATGGAAGGAAGAAAGAAGAAGAAGGCAGAGCCGAAGAAGAAGGCCGATGTCAAAGAAAAGTGTTTCCATTGCAACAGCGACGGCCATTGGAAGCGGAACTGCCCTACTTACCTGGCCACCCTGAAGAACAAGAAGGAAGGTCCTTCTGGAGGTATGCTCGTTATTGAGTCTAACCTTATGGTTTCTTCTGCATCCAGTTGGGTGCTTGACTCTGGTTCTAGTGCTCATCTGTGCACTTCCATGCAGGATCTTGAGGATAGCAGGAGGCTGAGGGATGGAGACATGATCCTACGCATCGTAATGGAGCAAGAGTTGCTGCAGTGGTGGTGGGAACATACCCTCTTCGATTACCATCTGGTTTAGACTTAGTTTTGAAAGACTGTTATTATGTGCCTGCAGCTAGCAGGAATTTGATTTCTGTTTCATGCTTAGCACTAGAAGGCTATGTGATTACCTTCTTTAAGGACCATTGTAACATTCTTTATGAAAGAAATAAAATTGCAAATGGTTTTCTTATTAACGGTCTTTATCAGCTACATATTGATGTACCTATTCTAACTATCGAGCAAAACGTGAATGCCAAATGACCTAGGGATAGTCCAAACGATAGATATCTATGGCACCTGAGATTAGGTCATATAGCAGAAGATAGGATCAACAAATTGGAGAAAAATGGGCTATTGAGTCCATTGACTTTCCGAGTCATATCCAACTTATGAATCTTGTCTTCAAGGCAAAATGACTAAACTCCCTTTTGTAGGACATGGGGAAAGGGCCACAGATCTCCTTGCCCTAGTACATACTGATGTGTGCGGCCCATTTGATGTGCCGGCTAGAGGCAATTTTGTCTACTTCATTACCTTTATCGATGATCTGTCTAGGTATGGGTATGTGTATCTTATGAGACACAAGTCTGAAGCTTTTGAAAAGTTCAAAGAATTCAGACATGAAGTAGAAAAATAAACTAAAAAATCCATTAAGGTTCTTCGATCAGATCGAGGAGGTGAATACCTTAGCCTGGAAATTCCTAGACTATCTCAAGGAAAATGGCATAGTCTCTCAATGGACTCCACCAGGAACACCTCAACTCAACGGAGTTTCAGAATGGAGAAATCGGACTCTATTGGATATGGTTCGATCCATGATGAGCTTCACAGACCTCCCTGATTTTCTTTGGGGACACTCATTGTTAACTTCAATTTATCTACTGAATAGGATTTTCTCTAAAACCATTCCTACCATGCCGTATGAGATATGGCATGGTAAGAAACCAAGTCTGAGTCATCTCAGAATTTAGGATTGTCCGACTCATGTCAAAAGACAACAAGCAGACAAGTTAGAGTTTAGGTCCTTTAGAGCTCGATTCATAGGATATCCTAAAGAGTCATTAGGATACTATTTCTACATTTCAGAAGACCACAATGTGATTGTGAGTCGACATGCCATCTTTCTTGAAAAATAGTTTATTCAAGATAGCGGCATTGGAAAGTAGATTAAGCTTGATGAGAAAGTCTCACAAGTACAACGAGCTAAGGACCAATTGGAACCAAATCAGGTTGAGCCAATAAGAACACTACCTCCTCCACCTCGTAGATCGGAAAGAGTTTTCCATCCTCCTGAAAGATACTTAGGTATTATTTCAGAGGAAAGTAGAGAAAATGTTCCTCATAGGTAATGGTGCTCATGGTGATGATCCCAAAACCTACAATGAGGCGATATCAGATATCGACTCCGAGAAATGGCTAGAGGCAATGCAGTCAGAAATTGACTCGATGCACTCAAACCAAGTCTGGACCTTGGTAGATCCACCAGAAGGTATAGTACCTATTGGGTGTAAATGGATCTTCAAGAGAAAGATTGGTGCAGATGGAAATGTGGAGACATTCAAGGCTAGACTAGTGGCAAAAGGTTATAGTCAACGCGAAGGCATTGACTATCAGGATACCTTTTCCCCAGTGGCTATGCTAAAATCCATCCGCACATTGCTTGCCGTTGCAGCCTATTTCGATTATGAAATATGGCAAATGGACGTGAAAATGGCATTCTTAAATGGATATCTTGAGGAAGATATCTATATGGAACAGCCGCTAGGTTTCACATCCAGTGATACTGATCACAAGGTTTGCAAGCTGCAAAGGTCCATATATGGACTTAAGCAAGCATCTCGGAGCTGGAACACTCATTTCAATGATGTGATCAAAATGTTTGGTTTCATCAAAAATGAAGAGGAACCGTGTGTCTTCAAAAAGGTCAGTGGGAGCGCTGTTGTCTTCCTCGTATTGTACGTGGATGACATCCTCCTTATTGGGAATGATATTCCCATGTTGACGATAGTCAAAATATGGTTGTCCAAGGAATTCTCCATGAAAGACCTAGGTGAAGCATCCTTTATTCTAGGAATTAAGGTCTATAGGGATAGACCAAATAGGATGCTAGGACTTTCACAGAAGATGTACATAGAGGAAGTACTAAAGAGGTTTAGTATGGAAAACTCTAAGAGGGGATTAATACCCTTCAGACATGGTATTCATCTTTCCAAGAAGATGTGCCCTAGCACACCTGAGGAAATAGAATGCATGAGCAAGATCCCTTATGCTTCTGCAATAGGGAGCCTCATGTATGCCATGCTATGTACACGACCTGATATAGCCCATGCTGTGAGTGTCACAAGCAGATATCAGTCAAATCCAGGTGAAGAACACTGGACTTCTATGAAATGTATCCTTAAGTACTTGAGAAGAACTAAGGATATGATGTTGGTCTTTGGTAATGGAGAACTCCAAGTCCAGGGATACACAGACTCGGATTTCATGTCCGATATAGATGATCGAAAGTCGACATCTGAAAGTCTGTTTGTGTGCAATGGTGGTGCTGTCAGCTGAAAGAGTTTCAAGCAAACCGTGATAGCAGATTCCACCATGGAAGCAGAATATATCGCTGCATCAGAGGCTGCGAAGGAAGCATTCTGGTATAAGAAGTTTGCTGCAGAAATTCGGAGTAATGCCATCAGATGCCATTCCTCTATACTGCGACAATAATGGCGCCATAGCCCTTGCTAAGGAGCCAAGGTCTCACCAGAAATCCAAGCACATTGAGCGGCGATACCACCTCATCCGCGATTACCTCGAGAAGGTTATGTCGAGGTCAAGAGAGTCAATTCCACAGATAATGTGGCAGACCCACTTACAAAGCCGTTGGAACAACAAAAAATCGAAGCCCACCTTGAGAAGATGGGACTTAGACTTGTAGCCAATTGGCTTTAGGACAAGTGGGAGATTGTTAGATATATGTGCCCTAGAAGCCAGAATTGGCTGACACTTGTAATACACTTCTAGGGGCAAAATTATAATTTTGACTATAATCAATAAAATGGGTTATTTTCTATCACATATGTGTATTTAGTGTCTGTGATACATCCTTTGAGTTAATGGTAATGATAATTCATATTTTCAAGAGTTGAAAATTTAAGACATGAATAATCATTATTAACTCATAAAATGCTCCCGACCATAGGATCATCACGAGGATGGTGATTGATCCAGAAGGTTGGTGTACAATCGCTTCTCTTTAGTAGATGAGTCTTGAGTCTATGGTGTGGAGACATCGGAGCGAGAGTACAGGTACTCGTTAGAGAACGAGGGCACTGAGCGTGACCACCTCGAGTAGTCATTAGGAAGTCTACCTTCTCGTCAATGACTGACTCGATGCTGTAGTGGTGTGTCTGGTTCTTTGACCTGAGGTGCATCGGATAGTTCACCTTGAGGGTGTTATAGTTTGACTACACCATTAACTCGATCTCCTAGCCATATGGAACCCTGAGGTGTATGTTGGCTATAGCATGTTCATTGTAGGAACTGGATTGCATCAAGATGGAATCTATCTACCTCGGTGGTAGAGGAGCAGCCCTATGATGATCATGAGAATCAAGTCCAGAAGCCCATGGCCATGGTAGAGTGAAATAATAGAAAGAGTTTCTATTTAGATTTTCACATTGGACTTGAATCGAATGATTACATCATATGACAGAAACTAGGGTTTGACGAGTTCACCTTAACCCTAATCTGATCGGGGCTCAAGATAGAAGAACTTAATCACATAGGTAGCTGCACCAAGAGGTTCGCATTCAGCTCTGATGGGTTGCCACCATATACTGCTAGGTGTCACTGGTGGATTTTGGGAGCAATTAGAATGATTTAGATGATCGATCATTCTAGCTGTTCGAATCAGAAGAGTTTTGATCCATCGAAAGGAGTTTCGATGATGTCGATGATAGAGATCATGACATATCCCATTACCATACAGAACTGAACCTAACTGGGTCACACAAACAAGGGTTTGAATCTGGTGATCATCAATTGAACTGATCCAAGTTCAATTGATCTGAATGAGATTCAATTAGGTTCAAGAAAATCGTGCTAGCACTCGATTGAACCTAACGTTCTTCTTTTACTATCATAAATAGTTGTCCTGACTGAGCCAAAGGAGTTTGTGCTCAATCAGAGGCCTTCACTTGGTCTGACTGGAGCTTGTCCAAGTCAGAAAAGGGTTGTCTTATTTTGTAAGACAATACCTGCCATTTTTGGCTTCACCTGCCATTTCTCGTCCTTTGACTTTGGTCAAAAGTTGACCTTTGACTGGTCAAATGTTGACCATTGATGCTTTGACTTCTGTCCACGTGTCATGCACCTATTGGAGAGCTGGTGGGGGCTTGTCCCCCTGCCAGAACCTGGCAAGGAGGAGTGCGCACGCTAAGGGTGGCGTGCGCCTAAGTTTGA
This sequence comes from Cocos nucifera, assembly GCA_006176705.1. NCBI lineage: Eukaryota > Viridiplantae > Streptophyta > Magnoliopsida > Arecales > Arecaceae > Cocos > Cocos nucifera. Next base: position 182,497 of record QRFJ01003178.1, on the reverse strand, counting down.
GGCATCCAGGAGTCCCTGTTGGATAGGGACTCCATCTCCTTATTGGATTCCGATTAGACTCCTCGTAAGAACCAACTTTGACTGATGTTAGGCACCATCTAAGGATGAATCGAAGAGACTCTATTTCCACCAATCAGATATAGATCTGATTTCATAAAGGGTTATGATTGGTTGGGATGAAGAGGAGTTGGATCATGCATAGTCTATAAATAAGACCCTGCGCCCAACTCAAAGAGGATGAACAATTCTCTACGCCCCAAGGCTGCCTCTCTCTTCTTCCTCCACACCAAGTTCATCTTCTCCCTCTCCTCTCCATGCCCAAAGAAGTTTGGGATCTCAGTTGGTGCAATCTAGGGGAGAGAAAGGCGACAGAAAGCTAGAAGGCTGTGCTGCTGCAAAGGACAACTGCTGATCTTCCAAAGCTGTTTTGAAGATCCTCCAAATCATATTCAGATCTAATTTTTGGAGACATGATAGAGAAGAAGAGGATCTCTAGATCCAGTCTGAGTGGATACTGGTAGAGGCCAGGCACTTACGTGGCTAGATCCAGAACCTTTCGCTGCTTATAGGATCATCAACGGGTAATAGGATTACCCTACATTAAGGTAAATTAAATCTAATTTAATTTATCTATATTTTATTTTAATTATTAGAATAATAAAAATCAGATCTGAAATATTCCAAATCTGATTCGGATCAAAGAGAAAAGTTTTTGAAATATATCTCTTGATCCGATCAGATCTGAACGAACCTGATCTGGAAAATCAGGATTTCCCTTCACTCACTACTCCTAGTGAGTATGCCACGTCTGATCTCGTACATGTCATTGCATATATAATAGACCCTACTATCGAAGCATATGAAATTTTACTCATACACTCTCTCTCTTTAGGAGTTGTCGGACAATCCTTTTTGGAGAGAGAAATTCTTTGGCCTATCATAAGATACTTCTTTTTGAAATTCTCCATGTTGAACCTCTTCAGCATAGTTTTTATGTACTGGACTGGAATATACCAAGCATTCTTTTAGATCTATCCCTATAGATCTTCATCCCTAGGATGTAGGATGCTTCACCTAAGTCCTTCATGGAGAACTATGATGACAACCAGACTTTTATTTTTTATAGTGTGGGGATGTTATTTTCGATTAAAAGAAATCCACGTACAAAATAAGAAATATCACTGCTGGACCATTTGCCCATTTGTAAATGTAGGATTCTTCTCCATTCTTAATGAAGTCACACATTTTGATCACTTTATCAAAATGCATGTTCCAACTCTGAGATGGTTGCTTTAATCCATAAATGGATCTTGGAAACCTACACACCTTGGACTCATTTATGGATGTGAACCCCTCAGGTTATATCATATACACCTCTTCGGTTAGCTCTCCATTTAGGAAAGCCGTCTTCACATCCATCTGCCAGATCTCATAGTCCAGGTGGGTAGCTATTGCAAGTATTATCCAAATGAATTTGAGCATTGCTACTGATGAGAATGTCTCATCATAGTCAATACCATAATGTTGATGATACCTCTTGGCAACCAGATGAGCTTTATAGATCTCCACCTTTCCATCTACGCCTCTTTTTTATTTGAATACACATTTACACCCAATGGATTTAACCCCTTCAGGTGGGTCAATTAATGTCCATACATCATTGACCTTCATGAAATTCATTTTGGATCTCATGGCTTCTAGCCATTTCTCAGAGTCGGATCTCTACATCGCATCCATATAAGTGATCGGGTTCTCATTGTTCTCATCGAGTTTGATGGGATCACCAACCTAGACCAAGAATCCATAGTATCTATCCAGATGGCACGGTACTCTATCGGATCGCCTTAACGGTGCGGGTTCACTAGGCTTCAGATCAGATCTGATCAAATTCGACTTAGGTTCAGCATTCTGTGTTGGACTTTCTACCTATTGAACTTCATCAAGTTCAACCTTAGAGGCAATAGTTCCTTCACTAAGGAACTTCTTTTCTAAAAAGGTTGCCCTAAGGCTGATGAACAAAAGACGAACATCTTTTGTTCATCAGCATGATAGAAATAGTATCCTTTGGTCTCTTTTGGGTACCCCATAAATGCGCACTTATCAGACTTAGGTCCAAGTTTATTTGTAATTATCCATTTGACATAAGCCGCGCCATCCTAGACCCTAAGATGTGAAAGTGCTGGCTTACGTCCTATACATATCTCATATGAAGTTTTAACCATAGATTTACTTGGAACCCTATTTAAAATATAGCAAGCCAATTCGAATGCATATCCTTAGAGGGATATCGACAAGCTGGCAAAATCCATCATGGATCGGACCATGTCTAACAGAGTCTGATTTCTCCTTTCAGATACACTATTATGCTATGGTGCTCCTAGAGGAGTCCATTGGGAGAGAATTCCATTCTCTTCTAGATATGTCAGAAACTCACCAGAAAGGTATTCCCCTCCTCGATCAAATCGAAGAGTTTTAACACTCTTTTAAGTTTATTTTTCTACTTCACTTCGGAATTGTTTAAACATTTCAAATGAATCCAACTTATGTTTCATCAGATACATATCCAAATCTGGATAGATCATCTATGAAAGTGATGAAGTAAACATATCCACCTTTGGCACTAGTACTCATTGGTCCACATACATCAATATGTACTAGTCCTAATAGTTCAGTGGCTCTCTCACCTTTTTCAGTAAAAGATGACTTAGTCATTTTACCAAGAAGATAGGATTCATAGGTTGGAAGTGATTCAAATCACTAAGTTCGAGGATACCCTTTTGAGCCAACCTGCTTATCCTGTTCTTGTTTATATGACCCAGTCTATAGTGCCATAAATAGATATCTATCACATTATCTAATCTAGGATGTTTGCTAGTTGAATAGACTACATTAACATATTGTGATAACATATATACACCATTATTCAATTATCCATAGAAAGTAGTAACACCATTCATAATGACAATACAAACTCATTTTTTTATTAAAATTTCATAATTGTTTATGGCCAAAAGGCCTACAGAAATAATATTTAAAAAGAAACAAGGATAGAAATAACAATCACTAAGAACAACGGTATGAGATTCAAATATAAGTTTCAAAATTCCTAATGCTAGAACTGGAGCTGGTCTTCCATCTCCAACATTTAGGAATCTCTCGTCTTGCTCGAATCTTCTATTGACCTGCAACCTCTGCAACAAATTATAAATATGATAAGAGCTTTCGATATCCAATACCTAGTCAATAATATCACACATAAAGAAATTGTAAGAAGTTATCATATAAATACCTTACCCAGTAATAGCTTGCTTCTTCCTCTACCTGTTCAGGTCCAAGAAGGCAATATACTGAGGACAGTTCCTCTTCTAGTATTCCCACTTCTTGCAGAAGAAGCATTTGGCTTGACTCTTATCGAGCTTGGTTTTTTGGGTTTGAGCCTGCATAGATGTTCTGGTCTGAACATGCACCTTCATGGCTTTCTTCTTCTTGTTCTTCTTTCTTTTCCCAAAGGATCGAGAACAAGAAGACGAACCTCTCACTAAGTTCACCGACTCTTTATGGAGCTGGTGATCCTTCTCAAAGTTCTGAAGTAACCCCAGTAACCCGTGGTAGTCAACCTCAAGCTTTGACATTCTATAATGTGTAAGAAATGGAAGATAAGACTTGGGCAGTGAGTTTAGTATTGCATCTTTTCCAAGTTGTTTATGCAAGGAAAAGCCGAGCTTGTTCAAGCGCTCTATCAGCTCGATCATGTATAGTACATGATCAGTGATAGAGGCTCCATCCCACATTCTTGCATTAAAGATGGTGCAACTAGTCTTGTGCCTCTTAACGTCATCGGGTGTGCCAAAAGAATCCTCCAACACTTGGAGCATTTCATTTGGCTGAGCTATCTCAAACCTGCGACTAAACTCATTGCTCATCGCAGCTAGCATAATACAGCGCACCATGGTTAGGTCACTGAGCCACTTCTGATAAGTGTCTCTAGTTGTTCCTCGTGCATTGGCAGCTGGCTCCTCAGGTGCAAAATCCGTCAGCACATATAAGATCCATTCATGCTCCAGGACAATCTTCAACTTTCGATACCAGCTACTGAAGTTGGGTCCCACCAACTTATCACTATCCAACAATGATCGAAGCGATAAGAAAGTGGCCATAACTATACAAAGAAAAAATATAACCTAATTAGTAATTGATTCATTAAACCTAAAGATTTAGACTTCAGTCAAAAGGTTCTCCCACTATTTATTCGAATTGATAACCTCTACCTCCAATCCGAGGAATTATCCTAATTCCTTAGTGGGTACTAGAATCCACATAGATTGTACACAAGCCCAACTTCGGTTGGCCCACCCATGTACATCTAAGGATAGGTTCATAACTAATTATTTCTTCAAATAATTTTCAGTAATTAAATTTTGCCCCAGGCCCTATTCAGTTGGCTTTGGCCTTCTCAGAAAAGGGTCCAATTAGGTCCAACCATTAATATGACCATACTTGGTCCATCCAACCAATGAATGATCAAGCCCAACTTTGGTTGGCCCACCTGACCACCATTTAGAATGATATATCCAAGAGATCATATAATGAATGATAATTCCATCAATCGATAAGCACCAGGCCTTTGGGCCTCCAATGATTATTCAACTGATGGACCCATTATCATCCATTTTAATGGGAGGCTATGATCTAGTTATCATATAACTATTTTATTTTAGGGACATAAAAATTTTAGAGGGTTTAATTAGTAGGTCAGATTAACTAGCTTGTCATGATCCTCCCACTGGCTTCACCAAGTTAGATTGAGATCATTAATAGTTTGGTATAGGAGCACCAAAATTAGTCATACTGATTTACTTAGCTGACATGGGTTAGCTCGAATAGTCAAGCGATCTGATCAAAACATAATCTCACCAAGAGGTCAGGTAAGTTCGATCAGTAGAAGGGTCTATCAGGCTTGCCTTAGACACCATCAGAAATATCCAGGTAAGCGAGCTGCCAATTAAAAACCAATGGTCTGGTTTACCTTAGACACCAACAGGTTTGATTAGTCTTAATAAGATCATCTTATTAGTTCGTGCTAGACCATGATGCCAAGAATCAAGTCCATCTTGGGTCTTGTTAAAGACATGGACTTGACCAACTACAACAACTATAATTGATCTAGAAAATCCTTAACCTAATCTAAGACAATAATTGATTAGATTTAGTCAATTCTCTTATTAAGTTCATTCTTTAATCTAATCTTAGGTCTAACCCAATTAATGAACCTAATCTCCACTAATCCATTAACCCAATGTGTTATGATTCGTGTCATAGGATCTTCAATTTATAATCCTAGAACCTAATCAAACAACTTCTGAATTCTTAATTAAGTTTTGGGCTAAGGGTTGGGTTTGGCTTTTTGAAAATGATTTTCATTTTTGTAAAACTTTTTTACAATATGGTTCTATCAACTAAGTTTCATGTTTGAGTCATAATCAATATACAAGTAAAATAAACATAAAATTACTTTAGATCTAATCTAAATAGATTCATGTAATTGAAACAGTTTCAATAATAATCAATCATAAATCTCTCTAGATCAAATCTAACATATTTATGATGATTGAAATTAGATTAAAATATTTTTAATTAGATCATAAAATCTCTTAGATCTAATTTAAAATTTTATGATTAATATTTTAGATCAACACGTACTAGGACAACCTATCCACTGTAAGGGATAAACTTTACAGTAGGACAATCTTATGGCAGTCTGTGCAATCTAAAATACTTTATTTTTAGATACAAAATTATTTTAAATCTACTAAATCATAAATAAAATTAGATCAAATCTAATAAATTTATGATTAGAGTTAGATCATCATGAACTAGGACAACCTTTTCACTATAAGGGATAAACCTTATAGTAGGACAACCTTATAGCAGTTCGTGAGATCTAAATTTTTTAATTTTAAATTTAATAATTAAAATATAAATTAGATCTAATCTAAAAAATAATCTAAATATACATAAAAATTATATAATAAGAACCTAAGCTTTGATACCAATTGTAGGAACCAGATCTAGAGTTTCATGGATGGATCTTGAAACTATTTTAAGATCAGGCAGTAAAAGACTTAAATAAATTAAATATTTATTTAAATAAATATATAAATACTTAGATCTTAGATCTATTACATGATTATTGTATGATATTTAAATTAGAAATTAAAACTTAAACAAGGAAGAAAAGGTTGATAATATCAACCTAGATTTATACTACATCTGATGCAACTATAAAATAACATATCAAATTTGTTACCTAAATAAGATAGATGTTCTAACTTGCTGATCCAGACTTGAGGATGAAGTCATGAGCTGTACACATGTCCGACCTCTAGGAGTCATCCATACGAGCCCACGAACACGATCAGAGATCCTGATGCAAGAAATCAGCACAGTATGCTAGTACTATGCTAATCTCTCTTCGATGGTCGATCCGATATTTTCTTCTTCAAGACTTGGATACTCTAAAAATCAGACAGGAAGGAAGAAGGTACGTGATGCTGAGACAACTCTCAAAAGCTCACAAAAGGAGGAAGAGATCTAGAACAAAAAACCCTAGAAGAAGACTCTCTTCTTCTTTTTTATTCTTTTTCTAGACACCTTGATTTGTGTTTTTAATATCTCCAAAATCTAGATGAATTTTTCACTAATTTTTCTATACCAAAGAGAACTCTCAAATGTCTAAAATTCACAAAAATTTTAGTAAAAAATTCTATTTAAATAATGAGATATGTAGAGTCCAAGTTTGGTCAAAAACCTAGACTAGGAAGGACCAAATATGGAAAGTTGTTGGGGCGCCCAACTCTTGGGTGCCTCCACCTTTTTTTTGGCCATGGACCAGCAAGGTGGGTGTACAAAAAATTCATCTTTTATCATGAAAATCAAAGAAAATAAGAAAGGATGGGTCGGCACACTTATGGGAAGAGTTTTGGTTGTTTCAAAATATTATCTCATAGGATTTCAAATCAAAACAAACTCCAACTTTGACTTAGTCCACTACCCAACTTCCTAATGAAAAATAGAGGAGAGGAGGGGGGTGTGAGAAGGCCTTGGCATGGAGAATCTTCATGTAAAAATGAAAAACCAAAGAGGGTGGGGCGTGAGGATTAGATGGCGCAAGGAATAGGGAGTCCTAGTCACACTAGGACTCTTGTTTTGACCTGGTCAAACAAGGTCTTTTAACCAAATAAAAATATGACTAGTCCAATCCAATTAAACAAGGCCCTAACCTATTTAAGAACTTATTTAAATTAAATAAAATTAGATTTAATTCTAATTTATTTTCTAATCAAATTAGAAAATTGGGTTGACCCAAGTCCTAGTTAGACTAGGACTAGTTCTTCCTTGCACTTGGCTTATCCAATAAACTAACTAAATTTGATCCAATCAAGCCCAAATCAAATCTAATTAAATTATATTTAATTAAACTTAATCTCAACCTACTAGCTTAATTAAATTAAGTTAATTAGCAATTGAATTGCTAATCGATCCTCCAGTAACACTTGCACTAGATAAAAATATCAACTATATTGATCGTTTAATTCTAAAACAATTTCTAAATCATTGATCAACCATCTGATTGGAATGTGAACTCTAATATGTATGATCTCACAGGTCTGAACCTAAGTCGATAGTATATAAATAAATTTTTATCTCAATCGAAGTGACCATCTAGCAATGATACCCGACAGTCGGATAGATCGAAGGTGTAGAACACCATCCTTAGAACCCATGCAGATATAGTTTTCATATAATTCATCCCCTTGACCATAATGCTCGTAGGACACCTCAGAGTTCAACTGTCAACTCTGATTAGGTTGTCCATATTGTATTTCAAAATATTAAATCCATCTGATGGATTACCCTGGCCAAGGTTTTGCTCTATTGAAATATAGTGATACATTATTCTCTAACTCTTAGAGTGGTCAATTCCATCTTGATCATACTCCAACTTTGCAAGTACTTGATTGTGCCCAAAAGCATTCCATTACTGAGTTAGAAATTCAATTAGTCCAGTACCAAAGCATAGTGAGTTGCTTGCAAGTCACTTAGGTAATCTCAGGTCTAAGGGATACTTATACCTATATCCCATTAGAGATATTCTCGATAGCAAAATGCACTAGAGTTGGTCATGTTCAATGATGATGTATCCATACATCTCACCTGTATGCCATACCAGTGTCTCCACACTCCTTGGTTAAGGGGACAACCAACCTATATGGCATATAGCGACCTATGCTTGATAGATGCTGTCATCCTAATTAACAGCCTATCATTTGGTCGTGAACAAATTTAGGGACTAATCGATAAATTCTCTCTTTATCAAAACTAAATAGTCCTAAGAACTTCATCACAATAATGGAGTTCGTTAGAAGATGAATACTTATGATAAAAAATGCTAAAAATATATTTTATTTATTAATGAATCAATTACAAATATAAAGTAGCTCAACCATCAACAGGCTGATGATTAGCTTTGGGACATATTTTTCAATAATTTTTATGTTGACTACAATCAAAATATGGTTGTCTAAGGAGTTCTCTATGAAAGATCTAGGAGAGACATCCTTTATTCTAAAAATTAAGATCTATAGGGATGGACCGAATAGTATGCTGGGTCTCTCATAGAAATTGAACATAGAAGAGGTGCTAAAGAGGTTCAGCATATAAAACTCCAAAAGGAGTTTAGTACCCTTTAGACATGGCATTCATCTCTCTAAGAAGATGTTCCCTAGCACACTTGAGGGGATTGAATGCATGAGCAAGATCCGTTATGCTTCGGCAATAGAGAGCTTCATGTATGCCATGCTATGTACACGACCTAATATTGCCCATGCTGTGAGTGTCACGAGCAGATATCAATCGAATCCAGACGAAGAGCATTGGACTTCTATGAAATGTATCCTTATGTACTTGAGAAGGACTAAGGATATCTTTCTAGATTTTAGTAATGAAGAACTCTAGGTTCAGAGGTATACAACTCGGATTTTATGTCCGACATAGACGATCAAAAGTCGACATCTAAAAATCTATTTATTTGTAATGATCGAGCTATCAATTGGAAGAGTTCTAAGTAGATCATGATAGCAGACTCCACTATAAAAGTAGAGTACATCATTGCATCGAAGGCTCTAAAGGAGGCATTCTGGTACAAGAAGTTCATCGCAAAACTTGGAGTGATGCCATCAGATGCTGTCCCTTTATACTGCAACAATAATGATGCCATAGCCTAAGCTAAGGAGTCGAGGTCTCACCAGAAATCCAAGCACATCGAGCGACGATACCATCTCATCCATGATTACCTCAAAAAAAAATATGTCGAGGTCAAGAAAATCGATACTACAGACAACACGACTATCCTACTAACAAAGCCATTGAGCCAGCAGAAGATCGAATCCCACCTTGAGAAGATGGAACTTAGATTTGTGGACAATTAGCTTTAGGATAAGTGAGAGTTTGATAGATGTGTGCCCTAGAAGCTAGATTGGCTGACACTTGTAATATACTTATAGAGGTAATTTTATAATTTTGATTATAAATTAATAAAAAAATTATTTTCTATCATGGTATGTATTTAAAATATCTGTGATACATTCTTTGAGTTAATGGTAATGATAATTCATATTTTCAAGAGTTGAAAAATTTAAGACATGAATTTTCATTATTACTTATAAACTGCTCTCGACCATAGGATCATCACGAGAATAATGATCGATCCAGAAGGTTGGTATATGATCACTTTCTTAGGATAGATGTGTCTTGAGTCTATGGTGTGGAGACATCGAAGTGAGAGTACAGTTACTCGTTAGAGAACGAGGGTACAGAGCATGACCATCTTAAGCAGTCATAAGAAAGTCTACCTTCTCATTGATGACTGGCTCGATGCTACAGTGTCTGGTTCTTTAACCTAAGGTGCATCGGTAGTTCACCTTGAGGGTGCTATAGTTTGACTACACCATAACTCGGTATTCTAGCCATTCAGAATCCTGAGGTATATGTTGGCTTTAGCATATTCATTGTAGGAACTGGATTGCACCAATAGGGGATCTATCTACCTCGGTACATGAGGAGTAGCCCTATGAAAATCATGAGATTGAGTCCTTAAGCCCATGGCCATGGTAGAGAGAAGATGATAAAAAGAGTTTCTATTAGAATTTCATATTGGACTCAAATCGAATGATTAATTCATATGATGGATGTTGGGTTTGACGAGTTTACCTTAACCCCAATCCTATCGGGACTCAAGATAGAAGAAACCAATCACACAGGTAGCTACACTGAGAGATTCACTTTCAGTTCTGATGGGTTGCCACCATATACTGCTAGGTATCACTGGTGGATTTTGGAAGCAATTAGAATAATTTTGATGATCGATCATTCTAATTGTATGAATCAAAAAAATTTTGGTCCATCAAAAAGTGTTTTGATGATGTCAACGATAGAGATCACAACATATCTCATTACTATATGGAACTGAACCTAACTAGATCACACAAATAAGGGTTTGGATTTGCATGTCATCAATTGAGATAACCTAGTTTGATTGATTTGAATTAGATCCAATCGGTTCAAGGTAATCGTGCTAGCAAATGATTGAGCCTGACTTTCTCCTTCTATAATCTTTCTGATTTATCGCAATCGAGTCAAATTTGATTTAACTCATTTCTATATCTTGAATGGGTTTATTTTAGTCTGACTGAAACTAGTCTACGTTAGATTAATTCTAGAAATTAAATCCATTCCTACTGCAATTAGACTAGGGTCAAAAGTTGACCAAATTAAGAGAATTGAGGGTCACCTGATCAGATGCTTCTAGAAAATTTTTTGAAAATTATTTTGCTCTAATTTTTGACTATATGATAGGGCTTGAGACATGCTATTAGTGTGCCAAATTTCATGATTTATGATGGTGTTTCGATTAGATTTTGACATAGTTTGATTTGGATCAAACTCTTGAGGGAAGAATCCTAGGCACAATGGACTCTTCCTTAACTTCTCTTGTCGCCAATTTCTTGAGGGATTTTTGGCATCAAAACTAGATGGAGATCTGGTATTTAACATGGAGATTAATCCTTGATGTCTCTTTAAATCATGTTATTTGGTCAAAGTGGAACTCTAGATGGCGCATAAGCTTTAAACCCCTTCTCACGCCATTGTGTATCCATCGCACAAAATATTTTTTCATGCCCAAGTTGCTGTCACCCATACCATATCCCATACCTCCTCTAATCCTTTCTCTCTCTCTCTTCTACATGCTAAAAGTTAGGCACAAATCAAGGAAGAAGGTCCAAGAATTTTGGCACAAGATTCAGCATCTACGCGATGATGTTCATGAGATGGACGGACTAGCTTCAGAAATTATTTGAAGGACTTACAGATTAGATTCAGATCTAGTCTTTTGAAGAAAGATTCATGAGAAGATATCCAAATCCTACCTAAGTGAATGCCGATAGAGGCTAGACACATGCATGGCTCCTTCCAAAACCTCAGGAATGATCAGGATCATCGTAGGATAATTAAATTACTAAATCAGATACTAAAAATTAAATTTGATTTAATTTTACTTTTAATTTTAATATCAGATCACCTCAATTAGATTTGAGAAATCTTTGATCTGATTGGATTATAAAAACTTTTGTAGAAAAATTCACCTCAGATCAGATCAGATCTGGATGATCTTATGGTGGAAAATAAGATTTTTCTTCACTATTATGACTAGTTGAGTCTAAAAGACTAAATCAAATCTTTCTGAAAAAATATTAAGTCCTAGGTCTTCCACCATTATAGATGTGTGGATCCTTCTTGGGGTTGATTGTTCTCAGCTAGATACAGTGGTTCAGTTGCACCAAAAAGATGCAACCATATCTATTAGGCATTGGATGCTATGGGTTGGAGGATGGGTTGGGCTCAATATTTTGGATATGATGAGGGATTTAATCAGAAATCCAATTCATAGAAATAGTGGATTTGACTAAACTAAGAAGTAGAGCAATATTCTGGGCATGATGAGCTTCATGAATTAGAGATCAAGTTTGGGTGCACCATGATTAGAAAATTATTGGATAAGAGTTGTCCACTCACTAGTTGACCCATCACCAATAACTGTTAGATGAGGTGGTGAGCCGGTCAGTAAGACCGCACCATCCACTAGAAATCAATGATCATAGAGATTTTTGCATCTCTGCTAAGGGAGTGTAGAAATTTGAGAAAATAGTGGAGGCCTAATTTATTTAAAAATAAAATTCTTAAATAAATTGGTTGAGTCAAATTATAAATCTATCTAAAAATTTTGACTCTCTATAGGAAAATGTCTGCATCAAAATCCCTAACCTGAATCCTAGATACCCACAAGTTGACTAGACCAATTTATAAGGATTGGCTAAAGAACTTCAAAATTATTTTGGATTTGAAAAAGCTAACCTATGTATTGGATTAGGACCAACCCCACTTTACCAGCACATTCGACTGTGGATCAGAGAGCATCTATGAAAAGTGGTTGGACAATGATAACAAAGCTAGGTGCAACATGTTGGGCTCAATATCAGATGAGTTACAGTGCCAACATGCAGACATTAGGACTACTCATCAAATGTTGGTGCACCTGCAATAGTTGTTTGGTGATCAGAGTCACGCAGCACATTATCAAGCCTTCAGAAGTCTATTTAAGGTGCAGATGTGTGATGGGCAGTCGATCAAAGATTATTGCCTAGCAATGATCAAGGATCTAGAAGAGCTTGAGAAGCTCGATGTCTTGATGGACAAGGATCTATAGATTGATGTGATCCTGCAATCCTTGAATGATTCATGTGGGAGTTTATCATAAACTTCTATATGAATTAGCTCTAGTGCACCTTGGTTGAGTTAATGAATATGCTGGTTACTGTTGAGCAAACTTTGAAGAGTTCAAAGGATTCAGTTTTATTTATAGAGCAGACTTCTTCCAAGAGAAAGTCTTTTGGAAAGAAGAAAAAGTCTGCGAAGTAGCAAAAAATAAAGGAGAAAAGAAGGGCAAGCTAAAGAAGAAGACCATAGAGAAGGAAAAGTATTTTCACTATAACTTTGATGGTCATTGGAAGCAGAACTGTCTTGGGTAGTTGGCCAGCTTGAAGAATAAATAGGAAGAAGGACCTTCTGAAGGAATGCTCGTCATTGAGTCTGTCGAGCGAAACATGAATGCTATAGGATCAAAATGATCTAGAGATAGTATTAATGAAAGGTATCTATGGCACCTTAAAGTTGGGTCATATAGTTGAAGACATGATTAATAAATTGAAGAAATTTGGACTAATGGGTCGTTGACTTTTAAGTCATATCTGATTTATGAATCAAGCCTTCAAGGCAAAATAACCAAGCTTCCTTTTGTAGGACATGAGGAAAGTGCCACAAACCTACTTGTCTTGGTACATATAGATGTATGCGGCCAATTTGATGTGCCGATCAGAGGCAATTATGACTATATTATTACCTTTACCAATAATCTATCTCGGTATGGGTGTGTATACTTGATGTGACACAAGTCTGAAGTTTTTGAAAAGCCCGAGGAGTTCAGACATGAAGTAGAAAAGCAAATCGAAAAGTCCATTAAGGTTCTTTGATCAGATCAAGGAGGTGAATACCTAAGTTAAAAATTTTTGAACTATCTCAAGGTTAATTGCATAGTCTCATATTGGACTCTGCCTGGAATGTCTCAACTTAATGAATTTTCAGAATAGAGAAACTGGAACCTATTAGATATGGTCTGATCCATGATGAGCTTCATGGATCTTTCTGAGTTTCTTTAGGAACATAGTTTAATGATAGCTATCAAATTACTAAATAGGATTCCATCTAAAATTGTTCCTACCACTGCATATGAGATATAGGATGGTAAGAAGCCAAGTCTAAGTTTTCTCAGAATTTAGATTGTCTGGTGGTGGACAAGTTAGAGTCTAGGTTCCTTAGAGCTTGACTTATTGAATATCCTAAGAGTCATTAGGGTATTATTCCTATCTTTTTGAAGACCACAATGTGATTATGAGTCGACACACCATTTTTTTTGAAAAATAGTTTGCTCAAGATGGTGGCATCAGAAGACAAATTAGGCTCGAGGAGAAAATCTCAAAAGAGCAAAGAGCCAAGGAACCTAAGGAACCCAGTTAGTCTGAGCCGATCCATAATTCACTACCTGATCCACCTCGTAGGTCAAATAAGATTTTTCATCATCCTAAAGGTACTCGGGTACTATTTCAGAAGATGTAAAGAAAATGTTCCTTACAAAAAATGAGCTTCATGGTGATGATCCCAGAACCTATGACAAGGCGATATCAGATATCAACTCTGATAATTAGTTAGAGGCAATGAAGTCAAAGATTGAGTTGATGTGCTCGAACCAAATATGGATCTTGGTAGATCCACCTGAAGGTACAGTACCTATTAGGTGTAAATGGATCTTCAAGAGAAAAGATAAGTGCAGATGAGAATATGGAGACATTCAAGACTAGGCTAGTGGCGAAAGGGTATCAGGATACCTTCTCATCAGTGGCCATCCATCTGCATATTGCTTGCCATTGCAGTATATTTTAATCATAAAATATGGTAGATGGATGTGATAACGGAGTTCATAAATGGGTATCTTGAGGAAGATATTTATGGAATAGTCATTTTATTTTCACATCCAATAATGGTGATCATAAAGGTCTACAAACTGCAAAGGTCCATTTATGGACTTAAGCAAGCATCTTGGAGTTGGAATGCTTGATGTAATCAAATCATTTGGTTTCATCAAGAACAAGGAGAAATCAAGTATGTTCAAGAAGATCAGTAGAAGCATTATTGTCTTTCTCATATTGTATGTGGATAACATCCTTCTGATTAGGAATAATATTTCCATGCTGACATAGGTCAAAGTATGGTTATCTAAAAAATTTTCTATGAAAGACCTAGGTAAGGCATCCTTCATTTTAGGTCTATAGGGATGGACTGAAGAGGATGCTGGGTCTTTCACATAGAAGAGGTGCTGAAGAGGTTCAGCCTGGTGAACTCCAGATCTAGGGCTATGTAGACTTAGACTTTATGTCTAACATAGATGATTGAAAGTTAACATCTGAAAGTTTGTTCCTATGCAATGGTGGTACTATAAGTTGGAAGAGGTCCAAGAAGATGGTTCCACCTCATCCATGATTATCATGAGAAGAAACACATCGAGGTTAAGAAAGTCAACTCCACAGACCATGCGGTTGACCCATTGACGAAGCCTTTAGGCCCGCAGAAGATCCAAGCCCATCTTGAGAAAATGGGACTTAGATTTATAGCCAATTGACTTTAGATCAAGTAGAAGTTTGTTAGATGTGTGCATAATTTTGATTTAAAATTAATTAAAGGATTATTTATTTTATCATATTATGTATAAGGTGTCTGTGATACATTCATTGAGTTAATAGGCATGATAACACATATTCTTAAGAGTTGAGAATTTAAGGTATGAGTTATCATAATTAACTCATAAATTACTCTCGATCGTAGGATCATCATGAGAATGGTGATCAATCCAGAAGATTGATGTATGATCGCTTTCTTAGAATAGATGAGTCTCGAGTCTGTAGTGTGGAGATACTAGAGCGAGAGTATAGATACTTATTGAGAATAAGGGCACTAAGCATGACCATCTTGAGCAGTCATAAGGAAGCCTACCTTCTCATCGATGACTAGCTCGATGCTACAGCGTGTGTCTGGTTCTTTGACCTGAGGTGCATCGATAGTTCACCTTGAGAGTGTTATAGTTTGACTACACCATAACTCAGTCTCCTAGCTATTCGGAATCCTGAGGAGTATATTGGCTATAACATGTTCATTGTAGGAATTAGATCGCACCAAGATGGGAGCTATCAAACTTGGTAGAGGAGTAGTTCTATGATGATCATGAGATCGAGCCTTAAAACCCATGGCCATGGTAGTGAGAAATAATAGAAAAGAGTTTCTATTAGTGTTTCACATTAGAGTCGAATCGAATGATTCATTCATATGATGGATGTTGGGTTTGATGAGTTCACCTTAACCCTAATCTAATCACACAGGTAGCTACACCAAGAGATTCACTTTTTAGTTCTGATGGGTTGCCACCATATACTGCTAGGTGTCACTGTAGGAACCGATCTAGGGTTCTTAGGTTAGCTTTAGAAACTTTTTCAAAATTGCAGTGGAAGAGGTAAATTAATCATATTAAATCATGAACAATATAACATAAAACCCTAGATATAGGATCCTATTACATGATTAAGGAATGCTATTAAATTAGCAAATAAAATATCAAAAGAACTGCATATTATTCATAACATCAGCAGACTACTCTAGATCAGATCTAGACATGTAATAGGGAGATTAGATCATCCTTACCCTTGAATTTCTAGTTTCTTAACTTGCTGATCTAAGAGTGAGATGGTTGCTCTGAGCCACACATGTGTCTAGCCTCTTTGAGTTATCCACAGATTGTAGATCTGAAGTTCGGTGCCCGAAAGTCAGCATAGTATGCTAGTACTATGTTGATCCTTCTTCAATGATCGATCTGGATCTTCTTTCCTTCAAGCTTGGACTCTCTAACTTTTTGAAGTCGAGGAAGATGATTCATGATGCTGAGACACCTCTCAAAGACTCACAAAGATGGAGGAATAGGAATGGAAGAAAAAACCAAGAAGAAGACCCTCTTCTTCTTCTTTCTTCTCTCACCAAAGCACCTTAATTGGTGCCTTTACAAAATCCAACGCCCTAGGCTTCTCTCTCAGTTTTTTCATGCCTCAAATGATCTCTCCAAGATGTATAATCCATAAACAAAATAGGTCAAAATTTATTTTATATAAGAAGATATAGAGGAATCCTTGACTTGGTCAAATACCTAGTCAAGGATTTTCCAAACAGGGCTAGACTTGGGGCGCCCAGCTCTTGGGTGCCCTCTCCTTTATTTTTTGTGTGGACTACAAAGGAATGTTGCACAAAAAGTTCTCTAAAAGCCTTAAAAATTTGAGAAGAAAAATAGGGATGTGGGTGACACAAAATAGGAAGGAGTTTTGGTTTCTCAAAACTCTATCTCATAGAGTTTAAATCAACTCAAACTCTTTTTTTGACTTGATCATAATATCTAAATACCATATTTGAGATAAAGGAAGCAAGGGGGTGTGTGTAAACATCTAGAGAGAAATATTTCTGCAAAAAAATCCAACAAAAATGGCATGGGAGGCATTGGGGCTAAGGTGGCGCATGGAGATAGGAGTCCTAGTCTCACTAGGACTCTTAGTTTGACTTGGTCCAACTTGATCATTGGACCAAATTGAATTAGAATTTAATTAATCTAATTAGATTAGGTCTTAGTCCAACTAATAATCTAATTAAATTAAATTAAATTAGATTTAATTTTAATTTAATTTTTTAATCAAATTAGAAATTGGGTTGATACAAGTCCTAATTGAACTAGGACTAGTTCTTCCTTGCAATTTGCTCATCCAATAAACCAACTAGACTTGATCCAATCTAGCCCAAATCAAATCTAATTAAATTATATTTAATTAGACATAATCTCAGTCCTCTGGGTTAATCAAATTAAGTCAATTAGCAATTGAATTACTAATCGATCATCCTATAACACTTGTACTAGGTCAAACATTAATCGTATTGAATGTTTAACCCTAGAATAATTCTTTATCATTGATCAACCATCCGATTAGATCAAGAACTCTTATGTGTGTGACCCCATAGATCCAAACTTAAGTTGGTAGCATAGAAATAAATTTTTATATCAATCAAAGTGATCATTTAGTAATGGTACCCGACGGTCGGATAGATCAAATATGTAGAACAACATCCTTATAATCCATATGGATATAGTTTTTGTATAATTCATTCTCTTGACCAAAATGCTCGTAGAATACTTCGGAGTTTAATTGTCAATCCTGATTAGGTCATCCACATTGTATTTCAAAATATCAAATCTATCTCATGGATTATCTTGGCCAAGGTTTTTGCAATATTAAAATATAATGATGCATTCTTCTCCAACTCTTTGGAGTGGTCAATCCTATTTTGATCACTCACTGACTTCACAAATACTTGACTATACCTAAATATCTTCTATCACTAAATTAAAAATTTAGTTAGTCTAGTACTAAAGCACCGTGAGTTGCTTGCAAACCACTATGGTGATTTCAAGTCTAAGGGACACTTATACCTATATCCAATCAGAGCAATTCTCGATAGCAGAATGCTTTGGAGTTGGTCACGTTCAATGATGATGTACCCATACATCTCACTTGTATGCCATCCCAATGTCTCCACACTCCTTGGTTAAGGGGACAACCAATCCATATGGCACACAACGACCTATACTCAATAAACGCCGTCGTTCTTATTAACAGCGTATCATTTGATCGTGAATAATTTAAGGACTAATCGATAAATCCTCTCTTTATTGAAGCTAAATAGTTCTAAGAACTTCATCACAATAATGAAGTTCATTAGAAGATGTAGACTTTATGATGAAAATGCCAAAAATATATTTTATTTATTAATGAATCAATTATAATTACTTGATAGCATAACCATCAACAGGCTGACAATTGGCTTTGGGACACATTTTTCAATAACTCGCACTTATCCTAAAGCCACTCGGCACAGTATCTAATATACATCTTTGACTTATGGTCATCGAACTTCTTTATCGCCAGGTATTTAGTGAAGGGGTCGGCCAAGCTATCCTTTCCATTGATCTGCTGAAAGTCGATATCATCTTTATCCATGATCTTCCAGACCAGGTGGTAGCGGCATAGTATATGCTTCATCCGCTGGTGTGCCTTTAATTTCTTTGCCTGAGCAATGGCACCAGTGCTGTCATAGTAAAGCAGGACCAAACCATCAAGGAATGGTGCTACTTCAAGCTCGGTGATGAACTTCCTCAGCCACACAGCTTTCTTCATAGCATCTGATGCTGCGATGTACTCTGCTTCACAAACAGAGTCTGCCATAGTATGCTGCTTGGAACTCTTCCAGCAGATGGCTCCACCAATTAGGATAAAGACATAATCCGACATGCTTCTATTGTCATCATGGTCAAATTGAAAGCTGGAGTTAGTAAATCCTATAAGTTTCAAATCTGACTCACTATAAGCCAACCATTGGTCCTTAGTATTTCTTAAATACTTAAGGATGGTTTTAACCACTTTTTAGTGATTTTTTCTTGGATCAGATTGGTATCTACTTACTACTCCTGGTGAGTATACCACATCTGGTCTTGTACATATCATGGCATACATGATAGATCCCACTATCGAAGCATATGGGACTCTACTCATATGCTCTCTCTCTTCAAAAGTTGTCGGACAATTCTTCTTAGAGAGAGAAATTTCATGACTATCGAAAGATAGCCCTTCTTAGAATTCTCCATACTGAATCTTTTCAACATAGTTTCTATGTACATGGACTGGGATAATCCAAGCATCCTCTTAGATCTATCCCTATAGATTTTCATCCCTAGAATATAGGATGCTTCACTCAAGTCCTTCATGGAGAACTAAGATACAACCATACTTTTATTTCTTGCAGTGCGAAAATGTTATTTTTGATTAAGAGAATGTCATCAACATACAAAATAAGGAATACCACTATCGGACCATTCGCCCACTTGTAGATGCAGGGCTCTTCTCCGTTCTTAACGAAGCCATACATTTTGATCATCTTATCAAAATGCATGTTCCAACTCCGAGATGCTTGCTTCAATCCATAAATGGATCTTCGAAGCTTGCACACCTTGGACTTATCTATAGATGTAAATCCCTCAGGTTATATCATATACACCTCTTCGGTCAGCTCTCCACTTAGGAAAGCTATCTTCACATTCATCTGCCAGATCTCATAGTCCAGATGGACAGCTATAGCAAGCATTATCCGAATGGATTTGAGCATTACCATAAGAGAGAATGTCTCATCATATTCAATACTATAACATTGACGATACCCCTTGGCAACCAAATGGGCTTTATAGGTCTCCACCTTTCTGTCTGTGCCCCTCTTCCTTTTGAAGATCCATTTATACCTAATGGGTTTAACCCCTTTGGATGGGTCAGCCAATGTCCACAAATCATTGACCTTCATGGACTCCATCTTGGATTTCATGGTCACAAGCCATTTTTTGGAATCAGATCTCTGCAATGCATCTATGTAGGTGATCGGATCCTCATCATTCTCATTGAGTTCGATAGGATCATCGTTCTAGACGAAGAAATCATAGTATCTACCCGATTGATATGGTACTCTACCGGATTGCCTTAGTGGTGTAGAGATACTAGGCTCTGGATATGATCTAATCAAATCCGATTCAGGTTTGACAATAGGTGTCGGCTTTTCTACCTGTTGAACATCGTCAAGTTCAATCTTAGAGGCAATGGTTCCTTCACCAAGGAACTTCTTTTCCAAGAAGATTGCCTTAAGGCTGATGAATACCTTTTGTTCATCAGTATGATAGAAAATATATCCTTTTGATTCTTTGGGGTATCCTATAAATATGCATTTATCAGTTCTAGATCTAAGTTTATTTGTGATTAACCATTTCACATAAGTCGGGCACCCGCAGACTCTAAGGTATGAAAGTGTTGGCTTACGCCCTGTTCATATCTCATATGGAGTCTTAATTATAGACTTACTTAAAATCCTATTTAACATATAGCAAGCTAATTCAAGTGCATATCCCCAGAAGGATATCAGCAAGCTAGCAAAATCCATCAAGGATTGGACCATGTCTAATAGAGTCTAATTTCTCCTCTCAGATATACCATTATGCTATGGTGTTCCTGAAGGAGTCCATTGGAAGAGAATCTCATTCTCTCCTAGATATGTGAGAAACTCACTAGAAAGATATTTTCCTCCTTGGTCAGATCGAAGAGTCTTAATATTCTTTCTAGTTTATTTTTCTACATTACTTTTGAATCGTTTGAACATTTCAAATGACTTTAACTTATGTTTCATCAGATAGATGTATCCACACCTGGATAGATCATCTATGAAAGTAATGAAGTAGAGATATCTGCCTATGGCACTTGTGCTCATTAGTCCACATATATTAGTATGTACTAGACCTAAGAGCCCAATGACTCTCTCACCTTTCTCAGTAAAAGGTGACTTGATCATTTTTTTTAAGAAGACAAGATTTACAAGTTGGAAGTGATTCACAATCATTGACTTCAAGGATTTCCTCTTGAGTCAACCTATTTATCCTATTCTCGTTGATGTGAACTAGCCTACAATGCCATAAGTAGATATCAGATATACTATCTAATCTAGGATACTTGATAGTGGAATAGACTACATTAATAGGTTATGATAACATGTACACACCATTATTCAAAAGTCTAGAGAATATAGTAATACCATGCATAATGACATTATAAAATTCTTTCTTTATTGAAAATTCATAATTATCTTTGGCCAAAAGATCTATAGAAATGATATTCAAAGAAAAATTAGGACAAAAATGATAATCACTAAGAATAACTGTATGAGACTCATATACAAGTTTCAAGATTCCTAATGTTAGAATTGGAACCGACCTTCCATATCCAACATTAAGGAATCTCTCACCTTGCTTCAATCTCCTATTGACCAACAACTCCTGCAATGAATTGCAAATATGGTAAGGGCTACCAGTATCTAATACCCAGTCAGTTTTATTATAAATAGAGAAATTACAAGGAGTTATCATATAAATACCTTATCCAGTAATAACTTGCTTCTTTCTCGACCTATTGCGGTCTAGTAAGGCAATGTACTGAGGATAGTTCCTTTTTCAATGCCTCCGCTTCTTGTAGAAGAAGCATTCAGCTTGAATCTTGTCAGGCTTGATCTTCTTGATCTATCCCTACATAGATGTCCCAGCTTGAACTTGCACCTTCTTTGATTTCTTCTTCTTGTTCTTCTTTCCTTTTTTAAAGGATCAAGAACCAGAAGATGAACGTCCCACTAAGTTCACGGACTTCTTGTAGAGCTGGTGATCCTTCTCAAAGTTTTGAAGCAATCCCAGTAACTCATAGAAGTTAACTTTAGAATTTATCATTCTATAATGAGTAAGGAATGGGAGATATGATTTGGACAATGAGTTCATAATTGCATCTTTCCCTAGTTGCTCGTGCAAGAGAAATCCGAGCTTGCTCAAATGCTCCATCAACTCGATCATGTACAGTACATGATCAGTGACTGAAGCTCCATCCCTCATGTTGGCATTGAAGATGGCACAACTAGTCTTATGCCTCTCAACATCATCAGGTGTACTAAAAGGCTCATTCAATACTTGAAGCATGTCTTCTGGCTGAGCTGACTCAAACCTGCAACTGAACTCATCACTCATGGTAGTCAACATAATGCAATGCACCATGATTCGATCATTGAGCCACTTCTGATAAGTATCTCTAACCATTCCACGTGCATTGGGTGCTGGCTCCTCAGGTGCCAGATCTATCAGTACATATAGAATTTGTTCATGCTCTAGGATAATCTTCAACTTTCGATACTAGTTATCGAAGTTGGGTCCCACTAGCATATCATTATCTAATAATGATCAGAGCGAAAGGAAAGTGGCCATGTCTGCACAAAGAAAAAATAAAATCTAATTAGTAATTGATTCATTAAGCCTAAAGATTTGGATTTTTAATCAAAAGGTTCTTCCACTATTTTATTCGAATTGGTAGCATCTACCTTCAATTCGAAGAATTACCCTAATTCCTTAGTGGATACTAAAATCTACATAGACTGCACATAAGCCCAACTTTGGTTGATCAATCCATGTACATCTAAGGATAGATTCATAATCAATTATTTTTTTAAATAATTTTTAGTAATTTAATTTTATCTCAGTACCTAATTAGTAGACTTTGGCCTCCACCGAAAAGGTTCAATTAGATCCAACCATTAATATGACCATACTTGGTCCATCTAACCAATGAATGATTAAGTTCAACTTTGGTTGGTTAACCTAACCACTATTTAGATAGATACATCTAAAAAATCATATTATGAGTAATAATTTCATTAGCCGATAAGCACCAGGCCTTTGGACCTCCAATGATTATCAAACTAATGGACCCATTATCATCCACTTAATGGGAGGCTATGATCTAGTTATCATCATAACTATTTTATTTTTAGGGACCTAATAATTTTAAAAAATTTAATTGATTTTATTTAAAGAAGATAGAGAGAATGAACTAGTCAATTTCGATCCTCCCACTGACTTCATCAAGTCAGATAAAAAAAACTAATTCAACTCGGCATTAGGAGCATCTAAATCAGTCACACTGATTTACCTAATTGACATGGGTGAGCCCAAATCACCAAGTGATCTAATCAAAATCTAATTCACCAAGATGGCCAGGTAAGTGAGATCAGTGGAAGGGATATGTCATTAATTCGTTAAAGATCGAATCAGTGCGAGTAGCTCTCAATTAAAAATCACTGGTCAAACTACCAAACTTACCTTAGATACCATCCGATTCATTAGTTTCAACTTGACCAACCTAGTAATTTTGGGTTCGACCGCATAGCCAGGAATCAAGTCCATCTTGGTTCTCGTTAAAGACATGAACTTGACCAACTACAACTATTGTAATTAATCTAGCGAATCCTTGACCAAATCTAAGACAACTATTGATTAGATTTAGTCAATTCTCTAATTAAGTTCATTCTTTAATCTAACCTTAGGTCTAACCCAATTAATGGATCTAATTTCTACTAACCCATTAACCCAATATGTTATGATTTATGTCTTAGGATCTTCAATTCACAATCCTAGATCCTAATCAATCAATTCTTAATTCTTAATTAAGTTTTGGGCAAAGGATTGGGGTTCGGCATTTCAAAAATGATTTTCATGTTTGTAAAAAAAATTGCAACATGGTTCTATCAACCAGTTGCATGTTTGATTCATAATCAATATGCACATATAACAAACATGAAAAACTATTTTAGATCTAATCTAAACATGCTCATAAAATTGAAACTATTTCAATTCTAATTAATCATAAATCATCTTAGATTGGGTCTAACACATTTATGATAATAAAAACTAGATTAATACTCTTTTAATTAGATCATAAAATTTTTTAGATCTAATCTAAAATTTTATGATCAGGATTTTAGATCTATACATACTAGGACAACCTCTCTACTAAAAGAGATAAACCTTACAGCAGGATAATCTTATAGTGCGTGCAATCTAAAATTTTATTTTTAGATTTAATCATCAAATTATAAATTATATCTAATCTAAAAATAATCTAATCATGCATAAATCATGTAATAAATGAACCTAGGCTCTGATACCAATTGTAGGAACCGATCTAGGGTTCTAGGTTTAGCTTTCCAAACTTTTTTAAAATTATAGCTGAAGAGATGAATTAATCATATTAAATCATGAACAATATAATATAAAATTATTGATATAGGATCCTATTACATGATTAAGGCATGCTATTAAATCAAAAAATAAAATATCAAAAGAATTGCAAATTAATCATATCAATAGTAGACTACTCTAGATCAGATCAAGACATGTAATAGGAAGATTGGATTATCCTTACGTTTGAATCTCGAGTTCTTAACTCGCTGATCCAGACCTGAGATAGTTGCTCCAAGCCACACATGTGTCCGATCTCTACGAGTTATCCACACGAGCCCTTAATTGCAGATCTGAAGTCTGGTGCCCGAAAATCAACACAGTATGCTAGTATTGTGCCGATCCTTCTCCAACGGTCGATCTGGATCTTCTTTCCTTCAAGCTTGGACTCTCTAATTTTTTAAAGTTGAGGAAGATGATTTATGATGCTGAGACACCTCTCAAACACTCACAAATATGGAGGAATAGGAGTGGAAGAAAAAATCCAGAAGAAGACTCTCTTCTTCTTCTTTCTTCTCTCACCAAAGCACCTTGATTGGTGACTTTACAAAATCCCACACCCTAGGCTTATCTCTCAGGTTTTTCATGCCCCAAATGATCTCTCTCAGATGTATAATTCACAAAAAGAATAGGTTAAAATTTATTTTATATATGGAGATATAGAGGAATCCTTGACTAGGTCAAATACTAAGTCAAGGGTTATCCAAAGAGGGCTAGACTTAGGGCGCCCAACTTTTGGGTGCCCTCTCCTTTATTTTTTGCAAGGACTACCAGGGTATGTCACACAAAAAGGCCTCTAAAAGCCATGAAAATTTGAGAAGAAAAATAGGGATGTGGGTGACACAAAATAGGAAGGAGTTTTGGTTTCTCAAAACTCTATCTCATAGAGTTTAAATCAACTCAAACTCTTCTTTTGACTTGATCACAATATCTAAATACCATATTTGAGATGAAGGGAGCAAGGGGGCATCTGTGAACATCTGGAGAGAAATATTTTTATGAAAAAATCCAATAAAAATGGCATGGGAGGCGTTGGGGCTAAGGTGGTGCATGGATATAGGAGTCCTAGTCTCACTAGGACTTCTAGTTCGACTTGGTCCAACTTGATCCTTAGACCAAATGAAATTAGGATTTAATTAACCCAATTAGATTAGATCTTAGTCCAACTAATAATCTAATTAAATTAGATTAAAATACATTTAATTCAAATTTAATTTTTTTATCAAATTAGAAATTGGGTTGATACAAGTCCTAATTGAACAAGGACTAGTTCTTCCTTGCAATTTGCTCATCCAATAAATCAATTGGACTTGATCCAATCAACCCCAAACTAAATCTAATTAAATTATATTTAATTAAACTTAATCTTAATCTCTGACTTAATCAAATTAAGTTAATTAGCAATCGAATTGCTAATCTATCCTCCTGCAACACTTGCACTAAGTCAAACATTAATTGTATTGAATGTTTAACCCTAGAATGATTCTTAATCATCGATCAACCATCCGATCAGATCGAGAACTCTTATATGTGTGACCCCATAGGTCCAAACTTAAATCGATAGCATAGAAATAAATTTTTATACCAATCAAAATAACCATCTAGTAATGGTACCTGCTGGTCGGATAGGTCGAATGTGTAGAACAACATCCTTAGAACCCATGTGGATATAGTTTTTGTATAATTCATCCTATTAACAAAAATGCTCATAGGACACTAATGTGTGCTAATCTACAACTATGGCAAGTGCACCAATTGATCAAGTAATAAAGTGAATGAGTAGAGTATCGTCCCTAGAGGATTGAAAAATAAGTACTGAAAAGCTCTTTCCTATGCTTTATTTAGAAGACCGATTTATGATAATAAGAAATTAAAGAATAAAATAAAGAAATAATTAAATTTTAAGAAAATAGAGAGAGTATAATTATTAGGGTTTAAAACTTAAGAGCAATGGGTTACTAAGTCAATCAGTTCACCAACTCTGTCAATACAATATTCAGATTATTAGATTAATTTTATTTCATGTGATGGTGGAGTCTCCTAATTTATTCACTACCCTTTGGTCCAGGCATAGCAAAACTATCAATATTTATTAATTACCCTTTGGTCCAGGTGTAATTTAAATAAATATTAATGCATTAAGTTTTGTGAAACCCTCTAATTAAAATATGCTGCGTCCAAAGCGCACTAAAATTCCTGCATGCATATGAATTCTAATTTGATTCATAATACAAGGTATATAATCAAGAAGCAATAACATAGATGTACTTGGTCCGTAACATCTATGTTCATCAGATCAATTAGAAGATGGCCAGTAATCTAAAAGCATTAAGATCAGATTTATATACTCCTCATGAATAAAATTTAAAATTAAAAATAAATCATACTGAATATTGCATCAAAAGAGTGGCTACACCTTAGCCTTAGTAAAAGAAAATTTAGTTCATGATAACAAGTTCAAAAATAGCAAATAAAATAAAAAGCATAGAAAAATTAGACTGTTTGATTGCTGAAATTGATTGTCCGTTGCTCTTGGTGTGGAGAACTTGGTGAAGAAGAAGATGCTCCTTGATCGATGTCTTGATTGTCGAAAGAAATCAAAAACCCTTTTCTTTCTCTCACAAATCTCTCTTCTCTTTCTACCTCTCTCCTCTCTTTCTCTTTTCTTTTTATTTCTCTAACTCTCTCCCTTTTTCTCTTTTTCTCTCTAGCTTCTCTCCTTTTCTTCTCTTCCTTCCCTCTTTATTCTATGGCAACAGCAGATTTTATAGCCCAAAGATCGATTTTTCCTTTGAAAATTAGGTTTAAGACTCCCACAATAACTCAAATTAGGATCTGGATGATTCTGACCATTAGATGTTGATCAAATGGTCCAAAAACCACTTAAAAACCCTTTAAAACATCCCAGATCAAGTCGAATTTCATGCCAGCCATTGGATAAAGTGTTAGATTGAATCTAGGCCATCCGATCGCGCACAAAGAAGGCTTCTGA
This sequence comes from Cocos nucifera, assembly GCA_006176705.1. NCBI lineage: Eukaryota > Viridiplantae > Streptophyta > Magnoliopsida > Arecales > Arecaceae > Cocos > Cocos nucifera. The sequence continues at coordinate 155,054 of QRFJ01003178.1, read as the reverse complement.
TCTTTAGTTTAACATGTCGGGATGAATCTCAGCCATTGGATCTCGATCGGGAGCTACGGATGCCGTTCGTCAGCGCATTCTTTTCGACCGTCCGATCAAGTCTCAGTGAAAGGCGCCCGTTGGATCAGACAAAATTTCCAAATTGCCCTCTGTAGACCATGCGCGAGCCCGATGTTGCATGGACCGCCGCATTCTTCAGCCAATCGGAGTGCGCTTCTTCATGTAAAATTCCCAAAATGCCCTCAAGTCGGTTGACCGTGTGCCACGAAAAATGCTGATGTTAGTGCTATGTCGGTGGGTCGATCTACTGATGCGGTCGAGCCGGGCGGTCTGCTGAGCCAATTTTCTGAACCGATTTGAACCGAACCTTTTTTTTTTTTTTGAAATTCAATTTCGGGCTCGTTTGAAGTCCGTTTTGCCTGAAATTTATTTCATCTGAACCAGAAAAATAAGATCTTCACATTGGTGGCCTTCTTTCCTACATAAGATTAATAAAAGTATCAATTTTTAAAAAATAGATTAATTTATTTTATAATTTAATACTTTTATTAGTATATTTTTACCACTTATCACACCCCCCAACTTAGTCATTGCTAGTCCCTTAGCAATGTTTTATTTAATACCATATTTCAATAAGATTATCCATCACAAAGATAAAATCTAGGATTAAAGGTCAAAAAGTTTAGAAAATACTGCTAACTAAGCATTGAGCTTCAGAAGCAAATTTTTCAGTCAATACAATTAAAAACTTTCTTAGAGTACATCAAAGATCTATAGCACTTGTGTTCGTGATGACTAACTTTAGCATTTCAGTATTAAATTAAAAGAACAAAAGTATCCTCTCTTATCACCTATTTTGGTCAATTTTCTATACATTCTCAATTTTATACTCATGAATTAAGGTAGCTTTCACACTGCCTTTTTTTTTTTTTTTTTTTTTACTGTGCTGAGCATCCTGGCCTTTCCTTCACCATTTTACGTGAATTTTCACACTTGACCTAGGTGCAGAGACCCAGTTACTAGGCTTTGGGCAATCCACATATACTCTATCTTTTGCACTTTATTTTTAGGCAGGTAGCTCTTTCCTTAAATTCAAGTTTCTTTGATTAGAATGTATATTAATTATCAATTTTTAGTGATAATTGAATCCTCAGTTGGCCTTATAATCAATACCTACTTTGCCTTGTTAGTGTGCATGTGCAATTAGAAGTGCTAATAAGTCTTTTAATGACCTAAGTAGGCTGCTAAAAGTTGACCAACTAATCTACTTCTTTAACTCATTACATTCATTAGCAAATAATTCTATCTTTTATCACTTATCCAGTTCTATCTTGCTCAAGATTTTCTTCTTGACACATGATTTTTTTTTTTTTTAACTTATTCTACATTGTCTTAAAGGAGAAAGAAAAATAAAGGGTGCAATAAAGGATAGGAAGGAATACACCTGATTTGGTTCAGTCTGGTTCTTTGGAGCTTTGAAATTTTGCTTGAGTTCTCATTGATTTTTCTCTGCAAAATTGAAAATACACACCAAAGCAGTAAAAGAGCAACAATAAATTACTAAAAAATAAAAGAAAAGAAAAATGATCAAAACTAAAAAGAAAAGAAACAACCTATCTAGTAGTTCTGATTTATAGTCTTCAGCTTGACTTTCTTTGAGTTCTAAAGTGGATCAATCTGGTGCCACTTCAATTGGAATACTTTCATGTTTGATCGAGTCCTCTTTCAATTTGACATTGCTAGCTTTTATAGTCTCAAACCTATTTTCTACAGAATTCTCATATAACTGGAATTGTCAATAATATCAATTAGAAAATAAGTTTGATTATCATCAGGATGTTTAGTATCTTTGAAAATATTAAAAGTAACTTGTTCATCTTGGACTCTAAGAATTAATTTTTCCTTGTTGAACATCTATTAAAGCTCCTCCAGTAGCTAAAAAGGGTCTCCCTAAAATAAGGGGTACATCATAATCTTCTTTCCATATCAAGAACAATAAAATCAATAGGAAAAATAAACTTGTTTACCTTTACCAAGACATCCTCCACTATACCTCTTGGATATTTAATGGATCTGTCGGCTAATTGAAGAGTAATAGTGGTAGGCTTTGGTTCTCCTAGACCCAGCTTCCTGAAAATAGAAAAAGGCATGAGATTAATGCTTGCTCCTAAATCACATAAAACTTTATCAAAACTACAATCACCAATAATGCAGGGGATAGTAAAACTCCCTGGATCTTTTAGCTTCTGTGGTAATTTATTTTGAAGTATTGCTGAGCATTCTTCATTCAAATTTATTCTCTCATGCTCCTTCAGCTTTTTCTTATTTGTTAGGATTTCTTTGAGAAACTTGGCATACCTGGGCATTTGAGTAATAGCATCTACAAAAGGAATATTAATATGTAAATTCTTTAAAATTTTGAAAAAGTTAGAAAATTTCTTATCTGGATGCTGTATTTGTCTCTCTGGGAATGGTAGTGGCGGCACGTAGGGCTTCACATTTGGATCAGCAAACCGTATACCTGGAGACCATCCATCTGCTGGTTGTTTTGGTGACTGACGAATTTTAGTTGATGGTTCCTTATTTGTAGTTGGCTCTTCAGTCTCTTTCTTCTGATGTGGCTCCTCCAGCTTTGTACCACTTCTTAGGGTGATAGCATTGACTTGCTCCCTTGGATTTGGTCTCCGTGTTGCTTGGGCAAGGATCCTTGAGGTCTCTCGGAGATTATCTTAGCCATTTGACCTATTTGCATCTCCAAGTTTCGAATTGCTGCTGTTTGGTCCTGCCTAAGTTTGGCTTCCAAATTTTTTATAGTTGCTTCTTGGTTTTGCATAAATTTGACCATCAGCTCTTCCATGTTGGACTTCTTTTCAGGTACTTGGAATCCCGGGGGTGGCTGTTGTGCTGCATTTTGATTGCTCCATGAGAAATTTGGGTGCTGCCTCCACCCTTGATTGTATGTGTTGGAGTAGGGATTGTTTTGTTGCGGCCTGAAAAAATTACCAATATAATTAGCTGTATCAGTTGTTTTAGCAAAAGGATTACCTGTCTGGCAATTGCTCGTATCGTGTCCTCCTCCACATAGGTCACAAGTAATGCTCTGAACATGCATAGCTGTTCCCTTTAAGTTGTTGACTTCGGCTCTAAGGGCTGCAATTTCAGCTAGTAAGGTTGGCACGCAATCTACTCCCTGCACAGCTGCTAGTCTTTTTGGCATCATGCGCTCTATCTACCATTGATAGCTATTTGATGCCATCTCATCGATCAGATCGAAGGCTTCTTCCTCCATTTTTTGATTAATGGTTCCTCCTGCTGCTGCATCAATCATAGAATGATTAGTAGGAGATAAACCATTATAGAAAGTTTGTACCTGAAGCCATACGGGTAGTTGATGATGTGGACATCTCCTCAGCAGTTCCTTGAAATGCTCCCAAGCCTCATATAGTGTCTCCATGTCCATCTGCATAAAAGAAGTGATATCGTTGCGCATCTTAGCAGTCTTGGAAGGTGGAAAGTACTTGGCTAAGAATTTTTGGGCTAGGACATCCCAAGTTGTGATAGAACCTACAGGAAGAGAATGAAGCCAACTCTTAGCTTTGTCCCATAAAGAGAAAGGAAATAACCTTAATCTAATAGCATCATCCGACACCCCATTAATTTTAAAAGTATCACAAAGTTCAAGAAAATTAGAAATATGGGCATTCGGATCATCATGCACGTGTCCACTGAATTGGACAGTTGATTGAATCATCTGGATCATCATCGATTTTATTTCGAAGTTGTTTGCTCGTACAGGCGGTCTCCTGATGCTCGAAGCTGCATCGGCTACAGATGGTGTGATGTAATCATTTAATGGATGATGTACTGATCGAATAGCTTCATGCTGTCCTTCAGTCGCCATATCCAATCCTAGATTGATGTCGTTAGGATCTTCAGCTGCCATGTTTCTTTCTTGTTGTAGTCTTCTAATGGTCCTTTCAATTTCTGGATCTAAAGGTAGTAAGTTACTATGTCCAGTACGTGTCATGCACTGAAAATTTTTTTTTTTTAATAATAAAAATTAAAAATAAATTTCTAAAGTAAAGCTAGGATCAAAATTTTAATATTATTTTAGACACAATCCCCGGCAACGGTGCCAAAAACTTGATGCGTGCTAATTTATAGCTATGGCAAGTGCACCAGTCGATCAAGTAATAAAGTGAATGAGTAGAGTATCATCCCTAGAGGATTGAAAAATAAGTACTGAAAAGCTCTTTCCTATGCTTTATTTAGAAGATCGATTTATGAGAATAAGAAATTAAAGAAAAATAATTAAAAAGTTTTTAATTAAATAGAGAGAGTGTAAATTATTAGGGATTTTAAACTTCAAGAGCAATGGATTACTAAGGCAATCGGTTCACCAACTCAGTCAATACAATATTCAGATTTTTAGATTAATTTTATTTCATGTGACGGTGGAGTCTCCTAATTTATTCACTATCCTTTGGTCCAGGCATAGCAAAACTATTCAATATTTATTAATTATCCTTTGGTCCAGGTGTAATTTAAATAAATATTAATGCATTAAGTTTTGTGAAACCCTCTAATTAAAATACGCTGCGTCCAAAGCGCACTAAAATTTCCGCATGCATATGAATTCTAATTTGATTCATAATACAAGGTATATAATCAAGAAGCAATAACATAGATGTACTTGGTCCGTAACATCTATGTTCATCAGATCAATTAGAAGATGGCCAGTAATCTAAAAGCATTAAGATCAGATTTATATACTCCTCATGAATAAAATTTAAAATTAAAAATAAATCATACTGAATATTGCATCAAAAGAGTGGCTACACCTTAGCCTTAGTAAAAGAAAATTTAGTTCATGATAACAAAGTTCAAAAATAGCAAATAAAATAAAAAGCATAGAGAAATTAGACTGTTTGATTGCTGAAATTGATTGTTCGTTGCTCTTGATGTGGAGAACTTGGTAAAGAAAAAGATGCTCCTTGATTGATATCTTGATTGTCGAAAGAAATCAAAAATCCTTTTCTTTCTCTCACAAATCTTTCTTCTCTTTCTACCTCTCTCCTCTCTTTCTCTCTATTTTTTTTATTTCTTTGTCTCTCTCCCTTTCTCTCTTTTTGTCTCTAACTTCTCCCTTTTTCTTCTCTTCCTTCCCTCTTTATTCTATGGCAACAACAGATTTTATAGCCCAAAGATCGATTTTTCCTTTGAAAATTAGGTTTAAGACTCCCACAACAACTCAAATTAGGATCTAGATGATTTTGACCATTAGATGTTGATTAAATGGTCCAAAAACCACTTAAAAACCCTTTAAAATATCCTAGATCAAGTCGAATTTCATGCCAGCCATCGGATCAAGCATTAGATTGAATCTGGGCCATCCGATCGTGCACAAAGAAGGCTTCTGCTCGTTAGTTTAACATCGGAATGAATCTCAACCATTGGATCTCGATCGGGAGCTACGGATGCCGTTCGTCAGCCCATTCTTTTTGGCCGTCCGATTAAGTCTCAGTGAAAGGTGCCTGTCAGATCAGAGAAAATTCCTAAATTGCCCTCTGTAGACCAGGCGCAAGCTCAGTGTTGCATGGATCGCTACGTTCTTCAGCCAATCGGAGCGCGCTTCTTCATGTAAAATTCTCAAAATGCCCTCAAGTTGGTCCACCATGCATCACAAAAAATGTTGATGTCAGCACTGCATCGGTAGGTCGGTCTGTTGATGCAATCGAGTTGGGCGGTCTATTGAGTCGGTTTTCTGAACCGATTTGAACCGAATCAATTTTTTTTTTTGAAATTTAATTTCGGGCTCGTTTGAAGTCCGTTTTGCCTGAAATTTATTTCATCTGAATCAGAAAAATAAGATCTTCACATTGGTAGCCTTCTTTCCTACATAAGATTAATAAAAGTATCAATTTCTAAAGAAATAGATTAATTTATTTTATAATTTAATACTTTCATAGTATATTTTTACCACTTATCAGACACTTTAGAGTTTAACTGTCAATCCCGATTAGGTCATCCACATTGTATTTAAAAATATCAAATCCATCTCATAGATTATCCTGGACAAGATTTTTGCTATGTTGAAATATAATGATGCATTCTTCTCCGACTCTTGGAGTGGTCAATCCCATCTTGATCACTCACCAACTTTGTAAGTACTTGACTATGCCCAGAAACCTTTCATCATTGAATTAAAAATTTAGTTAGTCCAGTTCTAAAGCATAGTGAGTTGCTTGCAAGCCATTATGGTGATCTCAGGTCTAAGGGATACTTATACCTATATCTCATCAGAGCAATTCTCGACAGCAGAGCACTCTGAAGTTGGTCATGTTCAATGATGATGTATCCATACTTCTCGCTTGTATGTCATACCAGTGTCTCCACACTCCTTGGTTAAGAGGACAATTAGTCTATATGGCACACAACGACCTATGCTCGATGAATGTTGTCATCCTTATTAACAGTGTATCATTTGGTCATGAACAATTTAAGAATTAATTGATAAAACTTCTCTTTATCAAAGCTAAATAGTTTTAAGAACTTCATCACAATAATAGAGTTCATTAGAAGATGTAGACTTTATAATGAAAATGCCAAAAATATATTTTATTTAATAATAAATTAATTATAATTATAAGATAGCACAACCATCAATAGGCTGATAGTTGGCTTTAGAATACATTTTTCAATGGTCACTGATGGATTTTGGGATTAACTAGAATTATTTTGATGATCGACGATTCTAATTGGATGAATCGAAAGAGTTTTGGTCTATCGAAAGGTGTTTCGATGATGTCATTGATGGAGATCATAATATATCTCATTACCATATAGAACTGAACCTAACTAGGTCACACAAATAAGGATTTGGATTTGGACGTCATCAATTGAACTAACCCAATTTGATTAATTTGGATTAGATCCAATTAGGTTCAATGAAATCGTGCTAGCACATGATTGAACCTAATATTCTTCTTCTATCATCTTTCTAGTTCATCTCGACTGAGCTAAATTAGATTTGGCTCATTCGAGAGCTTGTAGGGCTTTATCCATGTCTAACTGAAATTTGTTCAGGTTAGAAAAGTCTTGTCCTAATCTGATCTAGGCTTGTCCTAATCCATCGGATGAAAACAGGATAAGACCTGCTAATTTTTGAAACTATTTGGACAAGGTTCATTCGAAAACTCTATGAAAATTTGTCTTGATCCGACTACACCTTGTCTTGGTCTGATCAAGGCTTATCCAAAACTTCATAAGATGAGAATAAGATAAGGATTGTCTTTTCCAGATTAGGGCTTGTCCTAAAATCATGAGATGAAATTTGGACAAGTCTCTCCTGAAAATTCTAGATGGATTTTTCTTGATCTAACTAGACCGAGTCCTGGCCTGATCAAGGCTTGTTCTAACTTGATTAGGACTTGACATAAATCTATTGGATGGGATTTGAAAAGATTTTGTCCAAAATCTAATGAGATGGGAATAAGACAAGGGTCAAAGGTTGACCCGATCTTACAGGAATTGAAGGATGGGGCATGCACCCCATGGAGATTTTCTAGGGGCACGCACCCTTAGATGAGTTCATGAGGAAGAGAGGGTGCACATCCCCTTATGCAATGCACCCTTAGTGGATAAGGATAGATTGAGTTGGGGTTTGTCCATTCAAATTGTTTGAATGGGTCAAAGAAGTTTGAATTGTTCAAACTTCTAGGAGAGATGTTATCCACGCCAACTTCCTCTTATCCCAATGGGTTCCATGCCTTTTCTCATTATTTTTGTGCGACAAATTCTAAAAAAGGGGGTATGGGGTATGGAGATAATGGGAGAGTCCTTCTGCATGTTGGCTTTGACCTTTTCAAAATCTTATGCGAAGGGACTCTTGACTAGATCTATAAATAGGGCCCTACACAAGCTATTGTGCATCGCAATTTTTCTATGGTGAAGTCCTATCAAAATCTCTATCTCCATGCCTTCCTCATCTGATCCTCTCCCTCTTCTCCATGCCCAAGAGTTGGGCAAAACCTGCGAGCAAAGATCTAGTTCCATTGGCACGAAGATCAGCAAGAGATGATGGTGTTCGTGAGATGAACGTACAACCCTCAATGTTCGATTTGAAGGCTCTATGGGAATACATCAGATTTGATCTTTAGAGATCAGATCCAGAAGGAGAAAACTTTCAAATTTAACCCAATTAGATATCGGTAGAGGCTGAGCGCATGCGTAGCTCAATCAGAATCTTGGATCAATCATCAGATTATCACAACGTGGGTAAATGGTTTTTTTGATCAGGTGATAATTATTATCACTATTTTTATTTTTTTTACTTCTAATTTTAGATCAATATAATCAGATCTAAGAACTCTCAGATCGGATCAGATAATAAAAAAATTTTAAAATTATTCTGCTACAAATCTAATCCGATCAGATGCATCTTGCGGTAGGAAAACCCAGTTTTTTCTTCAAATTTTTTATGGGGGTTGGCATGCTATTTCCTCAGGTTTTCTCCACAAAAAAGCTAAGAGAGAGAGGGTGAGGGGTATGGGAGGATTGGTGCAAAAATATTGTTGGGCATGGAGCTCTCTTTGGCCATCAAATACTTGATGTTCTGTTGAGTGAAAAATAAGAGAGGAACGTCTACTTTTAGATTTTCTTTCAAGGGCCTTTTGTTCTCAAACTTTGTGAGAATTTTCTATAAGAAAAATCAGAGAGAAAGAAGACCATGGAATGTGAGAAAATAATTAAGGAGAAGGTCTCCTCTTATCATGGCATGGAAATTAATTTCAAGATTTCAATGGTTGATATTCTGAAAGAAAAGATGGGTCTTCTCTTAATGATTTTCCTGTGCCTTTTGTTTTCTTCTTTTTGGGAGTTCCAAGGGTTGGACTTCTCCCTTAATCATCCTCTTATTCTTCATCTCTTGGAGGGTCCAAGAGATTTGAAGATATTTTTACAGATCGATCATTAGGAGGGATCTGCAAGAAGCTAGTACTTCAAGCGGATCTTCATTCGACGAACCTCCAATCTGCATAGTGGCCTCATGTGGACTATCTATAGAAGTTGGACACACTATGCAGTCGCAAGCAATAAGGATAATAAAAAAATCAACTATGGTGTTCTCGACCTGTGCGAAGGTAAGAGATTTGAGCTCTTTTCTAACTTAGATGTGATCTAAGATTTCTAGAACTGTTTTAGATCTAGGATATTGATGTGATCAATACCAATCTATATTTTATTATTTAGATTTATCATGCATCATGATATATCATAGATCTTAGATATAGGGTTTAGTGATTAGATCACATGTATAATTAGATTAAATAGTTTAATCCATGTCTTCCGCTACATCTAATTTTGAAAAAGTTTCGAAATATATGCCTGAAACCCTGCATGATTTTCCAATAGTGGTATCAGAGCTCTAGGTTCTTTTATGACATAATCTTGCATGTTTTAAAATAAATCTAAAAATAAAAGTTAAAGATTGCACATATTGATTATAAGGTTATAAGGTTGTCCTATTGTAAGGTAAACCTCTTATAATGAAAAGATTATCCTAGTATGTGCTAATCTGTAAATTTGGATCGTGAATAAGTTAGATGTGATCTAAGTAAATTTATAATTTATTTTTTTAATTTTAAATCTAAAATAAATAGATGTTACATCTATTTTAGATTATTTATATTAGATCTAAATAATATCAGATTGTACATATTGATTATAAGGTTATCCTGCTGTAAGGTTTACCCCTTACAGTGGAAAGATTATCCTAGTATGTGCTAATCTGAGAAACCTAAATTATAAATATATTAGATAAAATATAAAATAATTTATGATTTATTTTTAGATTTTAAATCTAATATTAATTAGTTTATGATCTAATTTTGATCATTAAGATAAGATCCATATGATGTGTTTCATGTTTAGATCTACATCCTCATATTACATATGTTCAATACGTAGGTTTGATTTTTGAATCTAGATTCTATATGTAAGACATATATGTTTTGTGAAATTTAAATTACAAACTTACTTTCTGCAAAATCCTAAGACATGATCTAAACATTGAAACAAATCCGATCTAAAATCATGAATTGAATATGATTCAATGTAAAATTTGAAAATATTTCAAATGATGAAATCAAAAACTAGTTCTGATAGGATCTAGGTTTGTGATTTGAAGATCCTAAGATATTTTCATAAAACATGGGTTAAAGGGTTATGGGTTAGCTTTGATCAGGTCATTAATTGGGTTAGACCTAGGGCTAGATTAAATATGGACTAGGTTAAGAGATTGATCAAACCTAATTAATAGTTAATTAGGATTGGATCATTTCTTTTCTATAGATCAATTCAATAGTTGTAGTTGATCAAAGTCCATACATCCAATAAATGGACATGATCGTGGCTCAATGGTTGAGCTCGAGTCTTTAGGTAGATCAAATTAAAATTGATAAATTGATTGGTGTCTAAGATAAGTTTGACATTTTTTGATCGAAAGGTCTTTAATTGGTAGCCCACTTACCTGGCCCATTTTTATGGTGTCTAAGGCAAGCCTTGGCAGACCCTCCCACCGATCTCACTTACCTAGCCAATGTGATTAGTAAACTTTTGATTAGGTTGCTTATTGATTCATGCTAACCCATGTCACATAGAAAATTAGTGAGAGTGATTTTAATTCAGTGAGACTGATCTAGGTGCCCATAGACTAAAATTGATCCTAGTCCTCATCAATAACTTGAGAAGTTAGTGGAAGGATTTGACATGGTGAAGTTAGTGGAAGCAATTTGGTCCATGTCTTCTCTATCCTTAAATCATAAATAAATTTTAAATTTTTTAAAATTATTAGATCCTTAGAATAATAAAGTTATAAAGATAACTGTGTCATAGCCTCCCATTAAGGTGTTTGATAATGGGTCCAATAGCCTGGGTGAACATTGGAGGTGCCTTACACTGGTATTCATTGAGATATTAGAATTATCATTCATCATATGATGACTTGGATGTGTCTCTCTAATGATGGTTAGATTGACCAACCAAAGTTAGGCTTAGTCATTCATCGGTTAGATGCACCAAGTATGGTCATGTTAATGGTTGGACCTAACCAGTGAAGGAAAAAACCCTATTTTCTCGATGCAGGTTCGTTCAGATATGATTGGATCAAGAGAAATATTTTAAAATTTTTTCTCTAAGATACTAATCAGATCTGAGACTCTTCAAATTTGATCTTATTAATCTAATAAAAAAAAATAAAATAAAATTAAATCTGCTTTAATTATACCTTTGTTATGGTTAATCCTATTACCCTATGATGATCCCGATATTTACCTGAGGTTCTGGATGTAGCCATGCAAGTATCTAGCCTCTACCGATATTCACTTAGGTAAAATCTAGAGATCTTCTTCTTCTCAATCTATCCTCCAAAAATTTGATTTGAATCTGATCTTGAAGGTCTTCAAAATGGCTTTTGAAGATCAGTCATTGTCTCTTACAGCAATGCTACCTTCTTCCTTTCCTACCGCCTTTCACTTGCTTGGATCGCACCTAACTCATGCCCAAATCCTCTTGGGCATGGAGAGGAGAGAGAGGACCAGAGGGTGGCATGGAGGAGGAGGGAGAGGGGCTATGTAGCATGGGCTAAGGTAGAAGCTCTTTCAATCTAGGCGCAGACAGGGTTTTTATAGACCCTACTGTGCCATGCAGTGCCACATCATCCCGACCAATCACGGTCCTTTGTGCAATCAGATCTAAATCTGATTGATGGAATGATATCATCTGATCTAATCAGATTAGAGTCCCTCAAAATTTTCCTTAGATGGCACCAAGATTGGGTCAAACAAGACTCTTTGGTGCCATCAAGTTTGATTCCCTAAAGCAACTAGAGTCCCATCTGTATGGGACTTCAATCCTTATCCACATGGAGTGCAAGCCTCCCTAGGCATGTGCCCTTTGTCTCTCTACCTTTTAGCAGGGGACAAGGGTCAAAGTTCTCTCTATAGGTGCATGACATATGGGCAGATGTCTAAGTGTCAAAGGTCAGCATTTGACCAAAGTCCAAAGACAAGATTTAGCAGGTGACGGAAAATGACAAGTATTGTCTCAAATTTATCTCATAAATTAAGACAACCCTTTTTTGATATCTAAATCCAAACCCTTATTTGTGTGATCCAGTTAGATTCAGTTCTGTATAGTAATAGGATATGTCATGATCTCTATCATCGACATCATCGAAATACCTTCCGATGGATTAGAACTTTTTTTATTCAGACTACTAGTATGATCGATCATCCAAATCATTCTAATTGCTCCCAAAATCTACTAGTGACACCTAGCAGCATATGGTGGCAACCCATCAGAATTGAAAATGAACCTCTTGGTGTAGTTACCTGTGTGATTAAGTTCCTCTATCTTGAGCCTCGACCGGATTAGGGTTAAGGTGATCTCGTCAAATCCTAATATCCATCATACGAATTAATCATTCGATTCAAGTCCAATGTGAAAATTCTAATAGAAATTCTTTCTATTATTTCACTCTGCCATGGCCATGGGCTTATGGACTTGATTCTCATGATCATCATAGGGCTACTCCTCATCTACCGAGGTAGATAGATCCCCTATTGGTGCAATCCAATTCCTACAATGAACACATTATAGCCAACATACACCTCAGGATTCTGAATGACTAGGAGATCGAGTTATGGTATAGTCAAACTATAACACCCTCAAGGTGAACTATCGATGCACCTTGGGTCAAAGAACCAGACACACTACTGTAGCTTTGAGCCAGTCATCGACGAGAAGGTAGACTTTCTGATGACTGCTCGAGGTGGTCACACTCAGTGCCCTCGTTCTCTAACGAATATCTGTACTCTCGCTTCAGTATCTCTACACCGTAGACTCAAGACTCATCTATCCTAAACAAGCGATCGTACACTAATCTTTCGGATCAATCACCATCCTTATGATGATCCTATGATCGAAAGCATTTTATGAGTTAATAATAAAAATTCATGTTTTTAAATTTTTAACTCTTGAAAATATGAACTATCATTACCATTAACTCAAAGGATGTATCACATACACTTTCAAATATTCATTATGATAGAAAATAATTTATTTTATTATTTATAGTCAAAATTATAATTTTGCTCTTAGAAGTGTATTACAAATGTCAGCCAATTTGGCTTCTAGGGCACATATATCTAACAAACTCCCATTTGACCTAAAGCCAATTGGCTACAAATCTAAGTACCATCTTCTCAAGGTGGGCTTCAATCTTCTGCTGATCCAATGGCGTTGTAAGTGGGTTTGCCACATTGTATGCAGAGTCGACTCTCTTGACCTCGACGTAATCTTTCTCGAGGTAATCGCAGATGAGGTGGTATCACCGCTCGATGTGCTTAGATTTTTGGTGAGACTTAGGCTCCTTAGCAAAGGCTATGGCGCCATTATTATCGCAGTACAGAGGAATGGCATCCGATGGCATCACTCTGATCTTTGTGGTGAATTTCTTGTACCAAAATGCTTCCTTCATAGCTTCTGATGCAGCGATGTATTCTACTTCTATGGTGGAATTTGCTATCACTATCTGCTTGGAACTCTTTCAACTGACAGCACCACCATTACACACAAATAGACTCCCAGATGACGACTTTCGATCATCTATATCGAACATAAAATCCGAGTCTGTATACCCCTAAACTTGGAGTTCTCCATTACCAAAAATCAACAACATATTCTTAGTTCTTCTCAAGTACTTAAGGATACATTTCACAGAAGTCCAGTGTTCTTCATCTGGATTCAACTGATATCTGCTCGTGACACTCACAGCATGGGCTATATTAGGTCGTATACATAACATGGCATACATGAGGCTCCCTATTACTGAAGCATAAAGGATTTTGCTCATGCGTTCAATCTCCTCTGGTGTGTTTGGACACATTTTCTTGGAGAGATGAATGCCATGTCTGAAGGGTACCAATCTCCTCTCGGAGTTTTTCATGCTAAACCTCTTTAGCACTTCCTCTATATACATCTTCAATGAAAGACCTAGCATCCTATTCGATCAATCTCCATAGACCTTAATTCCTAGAATGAAGGATGCTTCTCCTCGATCTTTCATGGAGCGTTCTTTAGATAACCATATTTTAACTATGGTCAACATGGGAATATCATTTTCAATAAGGAGGATATCATCCACGTACAGTACGAGAAAGATAATAGCTCTCTCATTGACCCTTTCTAAAGACATATGGTTCCTCCTCATTTTTGATGAAACCAAATAATTTGATCACATCATTAGAACAAGTATTTCAGCTCTGAGATGTTTGCTTAAGTCCATATATGGACCTTTGTAGCTTACATACTTTGTGATTAGTATCACTGGATGTGAAACTTAGCGGTTGTTCCGTATAGATATCTTTCTCAAGGTATCCATTTAAGAATGCCGTTTTCACGTCCATTTGCCATATTTCATAATTGAAATAAGCTACAACAGCAAGCAATGTGCGGATGGATTTTAGCATAGCTACTTGCGAAAAGGTATCCTAATAGTCAATGCCTTCATACTGACTATACCCTTTTGCCACTAATCTAGCTTTGAATGTCTCCACATTTCCATCTACACCAATCTTTCTCTTGTAGATCTATTTACACCCAATAGGTACTATACCTTCTGGTGGATCTACCAAGGTCCAGACTTGGTTTGAGTGCATCGAGTCAATTTCTGACTTCATTGCCTCTAATCATTTCTTAGAGTCGATATCTAATATTGCATCGTCATAGGTTTTGGGATCACCATGAACCCCATTACCTACGAGGAACATTTCCTCTACTTCCTCTGAAATAGTACCTAAGTACCTCTCAGGGGGACGAAAAATTCTTCTCGATCTACGAGGTAGAGGAGGTAGTGATTGTATTGGCTCAACTTGATTAGATTCCATGGGGTCCTTAGCTCGTTGCTCTTGTGAGACTTTCTCCTTGAGCTTAATTTGCTTTCCAATGCCGCTGTCTTGAATAAACTATTTTTCAAGAAAAATGGCATGGTCTTCTGGAATGTAGAAATAATATCCTAATGACTATTTAGAATATCCTATAAATTGAGCTCTAAAGAACCCATAGTCTAACTTATCCGCTTGTTGTCTTTTGACATGAGCCGGACAATCCTAAATTCTGAGATGATTCAGACTTAGTTTCTTACCATACCATATCTCATACGGTGTGGTAGGAACGGATTTAGAGAAAATCCTATTCAGTAAATATATAGCAGTTAACTGACTATGTCCCCAAAAAAAATCAGGAAGATCTGTGAAGCTCATCATGGATTGAACCATATCTAATAGGGTTCGGTTCCTCCATTCTGAAACCCCATTAAGTTGAGGTATTTTAGATGGAGTTTATTGAGAGATTATGCCATTTTGCTTGAGATAGTCTAGGAATTTTCGACTAAGATATTCACCTCCTCGATCTGATCGAAGAATCTTAATGGATTTTTTAGTTTGCTTTTTGACTTCATGTCTGAATTTCTTGAACTTTTCAAAGGCTTCAGACTTGTGTCTCATAAAATACACATACCCATACCGAGATAAATCATCGATAAAGGTTATGAAGTAATCAAAGTTGCCCCTAACGATACATCAAATAGGCGACACACATCAGTATGTACTTGGGCTAGTAGATCCGTGGCCCTTTCCCCATGTCCTACAAAAGGGAGCTTAGTCATTTTGCCATAAAGACATGATTCACAAATTGGATATGACTCGAAAGTCAATGGACTCAATAGTCTAATTTTCTCTAATTTGTTAACCCTATGTTCTGCTATATGATCTAACCTTAGGTGCCATAGATACCTATCATTTGGACTATCCCTGGGTCATTTTGATCTTATGGTATTCATATTTTGCTCAATATTAAAGATAGATACATCAATATGTAATTGGTAGAGATCATTAACGAGAAAACCACTTAAAATTTTATTTCTTTCATAAAAAATATTATAATGGTCCTTAAGAAAACTAATTACATAGCCTTCTTATGCTAAACATGAAATAGAAATTAAATTTCTGCTTGCAGTAGGTACATAATAACAATCCCTAAGTACTAAATCTAAGCTAGATGGTAGTCGAAGATGGTAGGTTCCCATGGCCATAGTAGCAAACCTTGCTTCTTTTTCGATACGTAGAATCATCTCACCATCCCTCAGTCTCTTGCTATTCTCAAGATCCTACATGGAAGTACACAAATGAGCACTAGAACTAGAGTCAAGCACCCAACTGGATGCAGAAGAAATTATAAGGTTAGATTCAATAATGAGCATACCTCCAGAAGGACCCATCTCCTTCTTATTCTTTAGGGTGGCCAGGTATGTAGGGCAGTTCTGCTTCTAGTGGCCGTCAATATTACAATGGAAATACTTTCTTTTGTCAGTGGCCTTCTTCTTCAGCTCTGCCTTCCTTTTCTTTCTACCTTCCATCTTCTGCCTTTTCATAGACTTCTTCTTCTTTCCAAAAGATTTTCTCTTGGAAGAAGTCCATTCCATAGCAAGTACTGAGCCTTTAGAATCTTTCATAGAAACCTCAGTAGTAACCAGCATATTCATAAGCTCGGTCAAAGTATTCTAAAGTTTATGCATATGGTAGTTCATGATGAACTGCCCATATGCATCGATCAAGGATTGTAGAATTATATCATTCTATATATCCTGATCTAACTTCACTCCAAGCTTCTCAAGCTCTTCCAAGTCCTTGATCATCATCAGATAATGATCTTGAACTGACTGCCCATCATGCATTTTGGTCTTAAATAGTCATTTAGTGACCTGATATTTGGCTGCGTGATTCTGTTCACCAAACAACTCTTGTAGGTGAGCCAACATTTGGTGGGCAGTCTTGATATCTTCATATTGATGCTGAAGCTCATCAGACATTGAGCCCAACATGTAGTATCTGGCCTTATTATCTTCATCCATCCATTTATTAAGAGGCGCTCTCTATTCAGCAAACGAATGAGCTGGTAAGGTGGGGGCATCCTAGTCTAATAGATGAGTCAACTTCTCATAATCCAAAATAATTTTGAAGTTTCGGAGCCAATCCTTGTAACTAGGACCGATCAGTCTATGGGTGTCCAGGATATGGGCTAGTAGGTTGGATGTAGACATTTTTCTTTTTCCTGTAGAGAGTCAAAGTTTTTAGTTAGATTTTTGTAATTAAGACTTGATTAATGTTTAGGAATTTGATTTTTAAATAAATTAGCTTCCACTATTTCCTTGGATCCCTACACTTTCTCTATAGAGATGCAAAAATCTCCATGATTACTGATTTCTAGATGGTGGTGCCATCCCACCAACTAACTCCTCACCTCACCTAATAGTTATTGATGATGGGTTAGCCAATGAGTAAACAACTCTTGTCAAATAATTCTCTAATCATGATGCACCCAAGCTCGATCTCTAATTCATGAATCTCACTATGCCTGAAATATTGATCCACTCCTTAGTTAAGTCAGACCCACCATTTGCACAGATTGAATTCCTAATTGGATCTCTCACCATATCTAGAATATTGAGCCCAATCCATCCTCCAGTCCATAGCATCCAATGCCTAATAGACATGGTTGCATCTTTCCAATGCAACTGAACCACTTTGACCAGCCGAGAACAATCAACCTCGGATAGGGCCCGCATATCTACAATGATGGAAGATCTTAGACTTAATCTTTTCTTAGAAAGATTTGATTTAGGTCTCTTTAAACTTGATTTGACATAGCCATAACCATTATGACTAACCTAGTGGCATGGGTTAGCTCGGATTATTAGCCACCTTAGACCAGAACTAAGTCAATAAATATGGCTAGGTAAGTAAGATTGGTGGAAGGGATATGCCATTAACTTGATAAGAACACATTCGAGTCGAGTAGCTTTCAATTAAAAACTAGTCAATCGTATCTACCAAATTTATCATAGACACCAAATTATTGAGCCAGAACCAATCGGGTTAGCCTACAATCCAGACTCTAACCACTAAGCCTAATTAGGTCTTAACTTGATCGATCACTCATGTGACTCAACCTTGACCCAGACTTAATCCTATTAGGCTGGTCAATTTAAACACTCTTGATCCCACCTAACCAACTCTTGATTCGATTTGATCATTCGGTAGACCTAATTGAGCTATCCAAGTTCGAATCCAATTTTATTAATATGTCTTAGATCTAAAAATTTTTAATTTTAGATCTAATATATTTCATAATCTTAATTCTTAATTAAGTTTAGGGTTCATAAACAAAATATGTAAATAAAATCCAAGGGTTTTAGGATCTAGGATTTTGTAGAAATAAGTTTTTGATTTCTGATTAAGGATGAACACACAGCACTCCTAACATTCCATCGAATGGGAGGAGAGGGCCTTTAAATCCTACTTCATTCTTATAACTGAACGGCCAAGGAAAATACCTTAATCAAAAATATGATAAATCTATAAAACTAGCTAGATATACATATATATCACATATATAAAAATTGATCTAACTTAAAAACACATTTTGCATACATCTCATGTATCATATCATGCATATTTTTTGATCTAAATTATCTCATAAACATCTAAAAAATAATATTTAAATTGATCATATCAAATTAAAATTATTCTAGATAATTTTGTAGAACTATTTTACAACTAGTCTAAACATGCATCTATCATATCTCATATGAATAAATTAAATAAATTTATTTTTTATTTTTTAGATTTAATTATAATATTTATAATATTAAAAAATAATAAATAAATAGATTTAAAAATTATAATTAATTAAATTAAAATTATTATCATGTTAGACTACACATAGAACAATTCTATTCCTAGTCTAGTCATGCATCTCATACATCTTAGATCTAGATTATTTAATTTTTAATTTTCTAATTTTAGATCTAATCATATATCATGTGACATCTAAAATCATCTAATTATTAGATCAAAATTAAAATAAAATCAGATCTAATAAATTTTGGAACCTGGCTTTGATACCAGTGGAAGGAAAAAATCATGTTTTTTCGATGCAAGTTTGTTTAGATCTGATTGAATCAAGAGGGATATTTCAAAACTTTTTCTCTAAGATCCTAATCAGATTTGAGACTCTTCAAATCTGATCTTATTGATATAATAAAGAAATAAAATTAAATTAAATCTAATTTAATTATATCTTTGTTATGGATAATCCTATTATCTTGTGATGATTCTGATGTTTGCCCGAGGTTCTAGATGTAGCCACGCAAGTGCCTGGCCTCTACTGGTATCTACTCAGGTAGGATCTAGAGATCTTCTCCTTCTCAATCTCTTCTCCAAAAATTAGATCTAGATTTGATCTTAAAGGTTTTCAAAATAGCTTTTGAAGATCAGCCATTGTCTCTTGCAGTAGTGCTGCCTTCTTCCTTTTCTATTGCCTTTCACTTGCTTGGATCGCACCTAACTCATGCCCAAATCCTCTTGGGCATGGAGAGGAGAGAGAGAACCAGAGGGTGGAATGGAGGAGGAGGGAGAGGGTTGTGGCATGGGCTAAGGTAGAAGCTCTTTCAGTCTAGGCACAGATAGGGTTTTTATAGACCTTGCCGCGCCATGTAGTGCCACATCATCCCAACCAATCATGGCCCTTTGTGCAATCAGATCTAAATCTAATTGGTGGGATGACATCATCTGATCTAATCAGATTAGTGTCCCTTAAAACCCTCCTTAGATGGCACCAAGATTGGTTCAAACAAGACTCTTTGGTGCCATCAAGTTTGATTCCCTGAAGCAACTGGAGTCCCATCTGTATGGGACTCCAATCCTTATCCACATGGGATGCATGCCTCCCTAGGCATGCACCCTTTATCTCTCTACCTTTTAGTAGGAGGACAAGGGTCAAAGTTCTCTCCTATGGGTGTATGACACATGGGCAGATGTTTAAGAGTCAAAGATCAATATTTGACCAAAGTCCAAAGACAAGATTTAGCAGGTGATGTAAAATGGCAGGTGTTGTCTCAAATTTATCTCATAAATTAAGACAATCCTTTTCTAACTTGGATAAGATCCAGTCAGACCACATAAAGGTTCCTGAGTAATTTCACACACATTTGGCTCAATCGAGACAAGCTTTAATGATTGTTAAAAGAAGAACATTAGGCTCAATCGTGTGCTAGCATGATTTTCTTGAATCTAATTGAATCTTATTCAAATCAATTGAACTGGGTTAGTCCAATTGATGATATTCAGATCCAAACCCTTATTTGTGTGATCCAGTTAGGTTCAGTTCCATATGGTAATAGGATATATTGTAATCTCTATCATCGACATCATCGAAATATCTTTCGATGGATCAGAACTTTTTTGATTCAGATAACCAGTATGATCGATCATCCAAATCATTCTAATTTCTCGCAAAATCCACCAATGACACCTAGCAGCATATGGTGGCAACCCATCAAAATTGAAAATGAACCTTTCGATATAGTTACCTGTGTGATTAAGTTCCTCTATCTTGAGCCCCGATCGGATTAGGATTAAGGTGATCTCGTCAAACCCTAATATCCATCATATGAATTAATCATTCGATTCAAGTCCAATGTAAAAACCCTAATAGAAACTCTTTCTATTATTTCACTCTACCATGGCCATGGGCTTATGGACTTGATTCTCATGATCATCATAGGGCTGCTCCTCATCTACCGAGATAGATAGATCCTCTATTAGTGTAATCCAATTCCTACAATGAACATATTATAGCCAACATACACCTCAGGATTCCGAATGGCTAGAAGATCGAGTCATGGTGTAGTCAAACTATAACACCCTCAAAATAAACTATCGATGTACCTCAGGTCAAAGATCAGATACACCACTACAGCTTCGAGTCAGTCATCGACGAGAAGGTAGACTTCCTTATGACTGCTCGAGGTAGTCATGCTCAGTGCCCTCATTCTCTAACGAGTACCTATACTCTTGCTCCAGTGTCTCTACATCGTAGACTCAAGACTCATCTATCCTAAAGAAGTGATCGTACATCAACCTCTTAGATCAATCACCACCCTCATGTTGATCCTACGGTCGGGAGCATTTTATGAGTTAATAATGAAAATTCATGTCTTTAAATTTTTAAATCTTGAAAATATGAACTATTATTATCATTAACTCAAGGGATGTATCACAGACACATTCAACACACTATGATAGAAAATAATTTATTTTATTATTCATAGTCAAAATTATAATTTTATCCTTCGAAGTGTATTACAAGTGTCAGCTAATCTGGCTTCTAGGGCACACATATCTAACAACCAGATCTTTACATTGGAGGCCAAAGCCTACTGATTTATTTTCTAAGG
Source organism: Cocos nucifera (assembly GCA_006176705.1). NCBI lineage: Eukaryota > Viridiplantae > Streptophyta > Magnoliopsida > Arecales > Arecaceae > Cocos > Cocos nucifera. Next base: position 133,699 of record QRFJ01003178.1, on the reverse strand, counting down.
TAAAATTTAATTACTAGAAGTTATTTGGAGAAATAATTGATTAAAGAATCTACTTATAGATGCACATGGGTTGACTGGCCAAAGTCAGGCTTATGTGTAGCGTATGTGGATTCTAGTACCTACCGGAGAATTAAAGTAATTTCCTAAATTGAAGGTAGAGGCTACTAATTCAAATAAAATAGTGGAAAAATCTTTAGACTAAAGTCCAAATCTCTAAGCTTAAAATAATTCATATACATTAGATCATTATTCTCTTTTCTTTTAGAATAAGGCAAAATCCTAATTGCTCCAATCACTATCAGACAGTGATGTACTTATGGGACCCAGCTTTGATAATCAGTATTAAAAGTTGAATAACACGAAGGGGTTCATGCTAGGGCTTGTAAGTCTAGTCAAAATAAAATGTCCAAGGTTAACCCAAATTAGGTAGAGTACTTCTACTATCAGAAGTAGGGTCATAGAAATAAGTATTGTTCTAAATATCTTGCTTGACCCCAACAGGCTGAACAAGAGAAAGAAGTAAAGAGTTGCTAATCAAGGATGTTATATAATAATATCTTATAATTTCTCTATATGTAATCTACTATCTATTAGATACCGATAGTCTTATGCAATTTGTTGCAAGGACTTTAGGTAAGTGGAATGTTTGAAAATGATGAGAGATTTCTGAACATTAGAGAAGAAAGTCCTATTCCAATCCTAGCTTTAGAAATCATCAAGTAAAATTTTAATATAAATATTATCATTTTGAGTAATTATCACTATTGTCCATTGTTTATGATAAATATGATCTTAGTTGGTTTTTTGGCCAGAGATGATTATCATTTATCTATAAAAGAAGATTTTTGTGATATCATTATGAATGATATTACAATAATACATAGATAATAAGAAAATGATGTTTAATATTTACACAGCTTGTTAAGTGCAACGTACACATTTAATAAAAACCTAAGTTAGATAATGTCACGGATACCTACTTTTGGCATAGTAGGTTTAGTCATGTTAACAAGAATAGGATAAACATGTTAGGTTAGATAGAAATCCCGACATCAATGATTATGAATCATTACTAACCTGTGAGTTTTGTCTTCTTGAAAAAATAATAAAATCATCTTTTAATGAAAAAGGTGAAAGAGCCGGTAAAGTTCTAAGTCTCATACATAGTGATGTATGTAGACCTATGAACTCAAGTGCTAGAGAAGGATATCAATATTTTATTTTGTTTATAGATGACCTATCTAGGTATGAGTGTGTCCAACCTAAATCATTTGAAATGTTCAAATAATTCCATAATGAAGTAGAAAAATAAACTAAAAAAGATATTAGAACTCTTCGATCAGATCGAGGAGGTGAATACTTATCCAGTTAGTTTTTGACATATCTAAAAGAGAATGGGATTCTCTCATAGTAGATTCCTCTTAGAACACCATAGGATAGTGGTGCATCAAAAAGAAAATATCAAACTTTGTTAGACATGGTTCAATCCATGATGGGGTTTACTAGTCTACCTGCTTCAAGGCTATGCTCTTGAGACTACTTGTTCTACTCAAAAAAATTATTTCGAGTAAATCTATTGCAAAGACTCCATATGAGTTATGGACCCGATGTAGATCTAGACTCTCACCTTTGGATTTGGGGTAGTCCGGCCTACATCAAACCTTTGCACATAGATATACTTGGTGAAGAAAAATTAGTATTTTCTACCATAGGATCGTTCAAATCTGAATAGATTTGAAGGAATATTTCAAAAATATTTTTAAAAATTTTAATCAAATCTGAGACATCTCAGATTTGATCCTATAGATCTAATATTAAAACTAAAATAAAAATTAAATTAGATTTAATTTTCATATCTTATTTGGATAATTTGATTACCTTGTCGATGATCCTGATGCTCCTGAGGTTCTGGATGGAGCCATGCACGTGTCTGACCTCTACCAAAGTCCACTCAGGTTGGATCTAGAGGTGCTCTCCTTCTGGATTTGATCTTCAAATATCAGATCTAGATCTAATTTGTAGAGCCTTCAAAACTGTTGATGAATGCAGTGCGCTTGTCTCACAAGCATAGTTGCGTAGAACCTGATCTTTGCGCTAATCTTCTAGGATCTTCCTCACTATTTATGCCCAACTTTTAGACATGGAGAAGAAGAAGAAGAGGATTAAGATGTGTGAAATAGAGGAGGGGGCAGTAGCAAGTGGGCATGGGAAAAAATCAAAACTACTAAAGCCCTAGGGCATAGGGTCTGTAAATAGACTCTGCACCAACTCCAAAGTCCTAATTGATCAAGCAATCAAATTGCTCGGTCAATTTAAATTCCAATCTAAAATCCCATGTTGAATACATGATCCCATCAGGTTTTTCTCACCCAACAATTCCACAAAGATGTTGCACAAATCAGATAGAGAAAGAGGGATGGCGTGGGGTTTATCTCCAAGAGTTAGTTCTTCAACAAACTCTTCCATTGATTTCTTTATTTGTGTGCACTCAATATTGGGGTAGGCCCACCTAATTTTTCATAGAAAACACCTTGGGACATGCAGCCTAGATCAAATATAGGGGGCGTATGCCATACCCCTTAATTCTTACAAAGACTAGGTCAAACGATGGGTCAATGTCCTGACTAAACCAAAAATGGCAGGTGGTGACAGGAATTGGCGGGTGTTGTCTAATTTTCATCTTATGAATTAAGATCCTTTTTTGATGTAAACAAACTCCAGTCAGATAAGAACAAACCCATACAGGGTTCCCAGTGAAGGAAAAATTCTGATTTTTTGGATTAGGTTCGTTTAGATCTGATCGGATCACGAGAGATATTTCAAAAATTTCTCTCATGCATCCAGATCAGATCTGAGATATTTTAGATCTAATTTTATATATCTAATAAGTAAAATAAAAATAAATTAAATCTAATTTAATTTATACCTTGATGTTGGATAATCAGATTATCCTTTGATGATCCTACTGATTGCCTGAGATTCTGGATCTAGCCACGCAAGCGCCTGGCCTCTACCGATATCCACTCGATCTAGATCTAGAGATCTTCTCCTTCTTTATCACTTCTCCAAAAATCAGATCTAGATCTGATTTGGAGGATCTCAAAACTTCTTTCAAAGATCTATTATCGTCTCTGCAGCAGTACTTCCTTCTTCCTTTCTCGTCAGCTTTTTCTTATCTAGATCGCACCAAAATGAAGCCCAACTTCCCTTGGGCATGGAGAGGAGAGAGAGGATCAGAATATGGCATGGAGGAGGGAGAGGGGCAGCCTTAAGGTGTGGGCTAAGAGAGAACTCTATGAAAGTTGGATGCAGACAGGGTTTATATAGACCGTGCTGCGCCATGCAGTGAAACATCATCCCGACTAATCATGTTGCTTCGTGCAATCAGATCTAAATCTGATTGGTGGAATGACATCACCTGATCCAATTAGATGAGAGTCACACTAATTCATTCTTAGATGGCACATAAGACTGGTCAAAGTCTATAGTTATGGGCCACCTAAGTAGAAACCAAGAAGCAACCTAGAGTCCCATCCATATGAGACTTCAGTCATCCCTATCCATGGACGTACGCCTTCCTAGGTGTGCGCCCCCTTCTTTCCAAAATCTAGCAAGGGGATAAGCCCCTATCTACTCTCTAATAGGTGCATGACACATGGGCAGATGTCCAAGGGTCAAAGGTCAATGTTTGAGCAAAGTCAAAAGATAAGAATTAGCAGATGACGGAAAATGGCAGGTGTTGTCTCAAATTTATCTCATAAATCATGACAACCCTTTTCTAACCTAAACGAGCTCTAGTCAGACCAAGTAAAGGTACCTGAGTGAGTACAAACATATTTGGCTCAGTCGAGACAACTATTAATGATAGTAGAAGGAGAATGTTAGGCTCAATTGTGTGCTAGCACGAATTTCTTGAACCTAATTGAATCTAATTCAAATCAATTAAACTGGGTTAGTCTAATTGATGATATCCAGATCCAAATCCTTATTTGTTTGATCTAGTTAGGTTCGATTCTGTATTATAATGGGATATATCGCGATCTCTATCATCGACATTATCGAAACTCCTTTCGATGGATTAGAACTCTTCTGATTCAGACAACTAGAATGATCAATCATCTAAATCATTCTAATTGCTCCCAAAATCTCACAGTGACACCTAGCAGTATATAATGGCAACCTATCAAAATTGAAAATGAACCTCTTGGTGCAATTACTTGTGTGATTAAGTTCTTCTATCTTGAGCCTCGATCAGATTAGGATTAAGGTGAACTCGTCAAATCCTAACTTCTATCATATGATTTAATCATTCGATTCAAGTCTGATGTGAAAACCTTAATAGAAACTCTTTCTATTATTTCACTCTACCATGGCCATGGGCTTATGGACTTGATTCTCATGATCATCATAGGGTTGCTCCTCATCCATCGAGGTAGATAGATTCCTTCTTGGTGCATTCCAATTCCTACAATGAACATCCTATAGCCAACATACACCTCAGGATTCTAAATGGCTAGGAGACCGAGTCATGGTGTAGTCAAATTATAACACCCTCAAGGTGAACCATCGATGTACCTCAGGTCAAAGAACCAGACACACCACTGCAGCTTCGAGTCAGTCATCGATAAGAAGGTAGACTTTCTTATGACTGCTCGAGGTGGTCACGCTCAGTGCCCTCGTTCTCTAACGAGTACCTGTACTCTCACTTTGGTATCTCTACACCGTAGACTCAAGACTCATCTACTATGAAGAGGCAATTGTACACTAACCTTTTGAATCAATCACCATCCTCATGATGATCCTATGGTCAGGAGCATTTTATGAGTTAATAATAAAAATTCTTGTCTTAAATTTTCAACTCTTGAAAATGAGAATTATCATTACCATTAACTTAAGGGATGTATCACAGATACTAAATACATATTTATGATTGAAAATAATCCATTTTATTATTTATAGTCAAAACTATAATTTTGCCCCGAGAAGTGTATTACAAGTGTCAGTCAATTCTAGCTTCTAGGGCACACATATCTAACAAACTCCCAGTTGACCTAAAGCCAATTGGCTACAAATCTAAGTCCCATCTTCTCAAGGTGGGCTTCGATTTTCTGTTGGCCCAACAGCTTTGTAAGCAAATTCGCTGCATTATCTACGGAGTCGACTCTCTTGACCTCGACATAACCCTTTTCAAGGTAATCGCAAATGAGGTGGTATCGCCGCTCGATGTACTTGAATTTTTGGTGAGACCTCGGCTCCTTGGCAAGTACTGTGGCACCATTGTTGTCGCAGTACAGAGGAATGGCATCTGATGGCATCACTCCGATCTCTGTGGCAAACTTCTTGTACCAGAATGCCTCTTTTGCAGCTTCTGACGCAGCAATATATTCTACTTCCATGGTGGAATCTGCTATCACAGCCTGCTTGAAACTTTTTCAACTGATAGCTCCACCATTGCACATAAATAGACTTCCAGATGTCAACTTTCGATTATCTACATCGGACATAAAATTCGAGTCTGTATACCCCTGGACTTGGAGTTCTCCATTACCAAAGACCAACAACATATGCTTAGTTCTTCTCAAGTACTTAAGGATACATTTCACAAAAGTTCAGTGTTCTTCACCTGGATTCAATTGATATCTGCTCGTGACACTCACAGCATGGGCTATATCAGGTCGTGTACATAACATGGCATACATGAGGCTCCCTATTGTTGAAGCATAAGGGATCTTGCTCATTCGTTCTATTCCCTCAGGTGTGCTAGGGCACATCTTCTTGGAAAGATGAATGCCATGTCTGAAGGATACCAAACCCCTCTTAGAGTTTTCCATGCTAAACCTCTTTAGCACTTCCTCTATGTACATCTTCTACGAAAGTCCTAGCATCCTATGTGGTCTGTCTCTATAGACCTTAATTTCTAGAATAAAAGATGCTTCTCCTAGGTCTTTCATGGAGAATTCTTTGAATAACCATTTTTTAACTATGGTCAACATAGGAATATCATTTCCAATAAGGAGGATGTCATCCACGTACAATACGAGAAAGACAACAACGCTCCCACTGATCTTTTTGAAGATACATGGCTTCTCTTCGTTCTTGATGAAACTAAACAATTTGATCACATCATTAAAATGAGTATTCCAGCTCTGAGATGCTTGCTTAAGTCCATATATGGACCTTTGCAGCTTGCATACCTTGTGATCATCATCACTAGATGTGAAATCTAGCGGCTGTTCCATATAGATATCTTTCTCAAGATATCCATTTAAGAATACCATTTTCATGTCCATTTTTCATATTTCATAATCGAAATAGGCTGCAACAGCAAGCAATATGCGAATCAATTTTAGTATAGCTACCGACGAAAAGATATCCTGAAAGTCAATGCCTTCTCATTAACTATAACCTTTTGCCACTAATCTAGCTTTGAATGTCTCCACATTTTCATTTGCACCAATCTTTATCTTATAGATCCATTTACACTCAATAGGTACTATACCTTCTGATGGATCTACTAAGGTTCAGACTTGGTTTGAGTGCATCAAGTCAATTTCTAACTTCATTGCCTCTAACCATTTCTCAGAGTCAATATCCGATATCGTCTCGTTATAGGTTTTAGAATCATCACCATGAACACCATTACCTATGAGGAATATTTTCTCTACTTTCTCTAAAATAGTACCTAAGTACCTCTCAGGGGGATGGAAAACTCTTTTCGATCTACGAGGTGGAGGAGGTAGTGATTGGATTGGCTTAACCTAATTTGGTTCCATTTGGTCCTTAGCTCATTGCTCTTGTGAGACTTTCTCATCGAGCTTGATCTGCTTTCCAATGTCGCTATCTTGAATAAACTATTTTTCAAGAAAGATGGCATGACGACTCACAATCACATTGTGATCTTCTACAATGTAGAAATAATATCCTAATGACTCTTTAGGATATCCTATAAATCGAGCTCTAAAAGACCTGAAGTCTAACTTATCCACTTATTATCTTTTGACATGAGCCGGACAATCCCAAATTCTGAGATGACTTAGACTTAGTTTCTTACCATTCCATATCACATACTGTGTGGTAGGAATAATTTTAGAAGGAACCCTATTCAGTAAGTATATTGTAGTTAACAAACAGTATCCCCAAAGAAAATCTGGAAGATCAGTGAAGCTCATCATAGATCAGACCATATCTAATAGAGTTTGATTCCTCTATTCTAAAATCCTGTTGAGTTGAGGTATTCCAGATGGAGTCTATTGAGAGACTATGCCATTTTTCTTAAGATAGTCCAGAAATTTCTGACTAAGGTATTCACCTTCTCGATCTAATCGAAGAACCTTAATGGATTTTCTTAGTTTACTTTTCTACTTCATGTCTGAATTTCTTGAACTTTTTAAAAGCTTCAGACTTATGTCTCATAAGATATACATACCCTACCTAGATAAATCATCGATAAAGGTTATGAAGTAGACAAAGTTGTCTTTAACCGACACATCAAATGGGCCGCACACATCAATATGTACTAGGGAAAGAAGATCCGTAGCCGTTTCCCCATGTCCTACAAAAGGGAGCTTAGTCATTTTGCCATGAAGATAAGATTTACAAATTGGATATGACTCAAAAATCAACAGACTCAATAGTCCGATTTTCTTTAATTTGTTAACCCTATCTTCTACTATATGACCTAATCTTAGGTGCCATAAATACCTATCGTTTGGACTATCCCTAGGTCATTTCATGGTATTCATATTTTGCTTGATATTAAAAATAGATACATCAATATGTAACTGATGAAGATCGTTAATAAGAAAACCACTTGCAATTTTATTTCTTTCATAAAGAATGTTATAATGATCATTAAGAAAACTAATTACATAGCCTTCTAATGCTAGGCAAGAAATAGAAATCAAATTTCTGCTTACTGCAGGCACATAATAACAGTCTTTTAACACTAAGTCTAAACCAAATGGTACTCGAAGAGGGTATGTTCCCACGACCATGGTAGCAACTCTTGCTCCATTTTTGATGTGCAGGATCATCTCACTATCCCTCAGCCTTCTGCTATCCTCAAGACCCTGCATCAAAGTACACAAATGAGCACTAGAACCAGAGTCAAGCACCCAACTGAATGCAGAAGAAATCATAAGGTTAGACTCAATAACAAGCATACCTCTAGAAGGACCTAGCTCCTTATTCTTCAGGGTGGCCAGGTAAGTAGGGCAGTTTCGCTTCCAGTGGCTGACATTGTTGCAATGGAAATACTTTTCTTTATTAGCGGTTTTCTTCTTCAGCTCTGCCTTTTTCTTCTTTCCTCCTTCCATCTTTTGCTTTTTCACAGACTTCTTTTTCTTTCCAAAAGACTTTCTTTTGGAAGAAGTCTGTTCCATAGCAAGCACTGAGCCTTTAGAATCTTTCATAGAAAGCTCAATAGTAACCAGCATGTTCATAAGTTCGACCAGGGAATTTTGAAGTTTATGCATATGATAGTTCATGATGAACTACCCATATGCATCAGTCAAGGATTACAGAATTATATCATTCTACAAATCCAAGTCCAACCTCACTTCGAGCTTCTCAAGCTCTTCTAAGTTCTTGATCATCATCAGATAATGATCTTGGACTGACTGCCCATCACGCATTTTAGCCTTGAATAGTCGTTTAGTGACTTGATACTTGGTTGCACGACTCTGTTCACCAAACATCTCTTATAGGTGAGCCAACATTTGGTGGGTAGTCCTGATATCTTCATGTTAATGCTGAGGTTCATCAGACATCGAGTCTAACATGTAATATCTGGCCTTGTTATCTTCATCCGTCCATTTTTCAAGAGATGCTCTCTGTTCAGTGGATGGATGAGCTGATAAGATGGGAGGATTCTAGTCTAATACATGAGTTAACTTCTCAGAATCCAAAATAATTTTGAAGTTTCAGAGCCAATCCTTATAATTGGGTTCGGTCAGTCCATGGGTGTCCAGGATTCGTGCTAGTAGGTTGGATGCAGACATTTTTTTATAGAGAGTCAAAATTTCTAGTTAGATATTATAATTAAGACTTAATCAATTTATTTAAAATTTTAATTTTTAAATAAATTAGCTCTCACTATTTTCTTGGATCCCTACACTCCCTCTGTAGAGATGCAAAAATCTCCACGATTAATGATTTCTAGTGGGTGGTGCGGTCTCACCAACTAACTCATCACCTCACCTAACAATTATTGGTGATGGGTTAGCCAATGAGTGAACAACTCTTGTTCAATGATTCTCTAATCATGGTGCACCCAAACTTGGTCTCTAATTCATGAATCTCACCGTGCCCAGAATATTGATTCACTCCTTAGTTAAGTCAAATCCACCATTTGCATAGATTGAATTTCTAATTGAGTCTCTCACCATATCCAAAATATTGTGCCCAATCCATCCTCCAGCCCGTAGCATCCAATATCTAATAGATATGGTTGCATCTTCTCGGTACAACTGAACCACTGTAACCAATCGAGAACAATCAACCTCGAAAAGGGCCCTGATAGGATTAGGATTAAGGTGAACTCGTCCAACCCAATATCCATCATATGAATTAACCATTTGATTCGAGTCCAATGAGAAATCCTAATAGAAACTCTTTCTATTATTTTTACATTGCCATGACCATGGACTTATGGACTCAATCTTATGATCATCATAGAGCTACTTCTCATCTACTGAGGTAGATAGATTCCTTATTGGTGCAATCTAATTCCTACAATAAACATGCTATAGCAAACATACACCTCAAGATTTTGAATGGCTAGAAGATCAAGTTATGGTATAGTCAAACTATAACACCCTTAAGGTAAACTATCAATGCATCTCAGGTCAAAGAACTAAACACACCACTACAGCATCGAGCCAGTCATCGATGAAAAGATAGACTTTCTTATGACTACTCAAGGTGGTCATGCTTAGTGCCCTCATTCTCTATTGAATACTTGTACTCTCACCCTGATGTCTCCACACCATAGACTCAAGACTCATTTATCCTAAGGAAGCGATCATACACCAAACTTTTAGATCACTCATCATCCTCATGATGATCCTACAATTGAGAGCAGTTTATGAGTTAATTATGAAAATTCATGTCTTAAATTTTCAACTCTTGAAAATATGAATTGTCATTATCATTAATCCAAAGGATGTATCACAGACACTTTAAATACACACTATGATAGAAAAATAATTTTTTTATTTATTTATAGTTAAAATTATAAAATTATCCTTAGAAGTATATTACAAGTGTTTAGCCAATCTAGCTTCTATACACATATCTAATAAACTTCTACTTAACCTAAAGCTAATTGGCTACAAATCTAAGTCCCATCATCTCAAGGTGGGCTTTGATCTTCTGTTGTCCAAATGACTTCGTTAGTGGATCAGCCGTATTGTTTGTGGTGTTGACTATCTTGACCTCGACGTCTTCCTTCTCGAGGTAATTGCGGATGAGATGGAATTGCCACTTGATGTGCTTGAATTTCTGGTGAGACCTCAGCTCCTTAGTAAGAGCATGGTGCTATTATTGTTGCAATATAGAGGGACGACATCCGATGCATTACTTCGAGCTCTGTGGCAAACTTTTTATACCAGAACTCCATCATAGCTTTCGACGCAGTGATGTATTCTATTTTCATGGTAGAGTCTACCATCACCATCTACTTGAAACTCTTCTAGCTAACAGCATCACCATTGCATATAAATAGACTTCTAGATGTTGACTTTCGATCATCTATGTCGGATATAAAGTTCGAGTTTGTAAACCCCTAGACTTGGAGTTCTCCATTATCAAAGACTAGAAACATATTCTTAGTCCTTCTCAAGTACTTACGGATATACTTTATAGAAGTCCAGTGCTCTTTACCTGGATTCAACTGATACGTGACACTCACAGCATGGGCAATATCAGGTCGTGTACATAGAATGACATACATAAGGCTTCCTATTGCTGAAGCATAAGAGATCTTGTCCATGCGTTCAATCTCCTCAGGTGTACTAGGGCACATCTTCTTGGAGAGATGAATGCCATGTCTAAAGGATACTAAACCTCTTTTGGAGTTATCCATGCTAAACCTATTTAGCACCTCCTTTGTGTACATCTTCTGTGAAAGTCCTAGCATTCTTTTCGATCTATCTCTATAGACTTTTATTCTAAGAATAAAGGATGTTTCTCCTAGGTCTTTCATAGAGAACTCTTTAGACAACCATAGTTTGATTGTGGTCAACATGGAAATTATTAGATATATATGCCCTAGAAGCCAGAATTGGCTGATACTTGTAATACACTTCTAGGGGCAAAATTATAATTTTGACTATAATCAATAAAATGGATTATTTTCTATCACATATGTGTATTTAGTGTCTGTGATACATCCTTTGAGTTAATGGTAATGATAATTTATATTTTTAAGAGTTAAAAATTTAAGACATGAATAATTATTATTAACTCATAAAATGCTTCGAACCGTAGGATCATCATGAGGATGGTGATTGATCCGAAAGGTTAGTGTACAATCGCTTCTTTATAGTAGATGAGTCTTGAGTCTATGGTGTAGAGACACCAGAGCGAGAGTACAAGTACTCGTTAGAGAACAAAGGCACCGAGCATGACCACCTCGAGTAGTCATAAGGAAGTCTATCTTCTCGTCGATGACTGACTCGAACCTACAGTGGTGTGTCTGGTTCTTTGACTTGAGGTGCATTGGCAATTCATCTTGAGGGTGTTATAGTTTGACTACACCATGACTCGGTCTCCTAGCCATTCGAAATCCTAAGGTGTTTGTTGGTTATAGTATGTTCATTGTAGGAACTAGATTGCAACAAGATGGAATCTATCTACCTCGATGGTAGAGGAGCAGCCCTATGATGATCATGAGAATCAAATCCAAAAGCCTATGGCCATGGTAGAGTGAAATAATAGAAAGAGTTTCTATTTAGATTTTCACATTGGACTTGAATCGAATAATTACATCATATGATAGAAACTAGGGTTTGACGAGTTCACCTTAACCCTAATCTGATCGGGGCTTAAGATAGAAAAGCTTAATCACACAGGTAGCTACACAAGAAGTTGCATTCAGCTCTAATGGGTTGCCACCATATGCTGCTAGGTGTCATTGGTGGATTTTGAGAGCAATTAGAATGATTTAGATGATTGATCATTCTAGCTATTCGAATTAGAAGAGTTCTGATCCATCGAAAGGAGTTTCGATGATGTCGATGATAGAGATCATGATATATCCCATTACCATATAGAACTAAACCTAACTGGGTCACACAAATAAGGGTTTGAATCTAGTGATCATCAATTGAACTGATCTAGTTTAATTGATCTGAATTAGATTCAATTAGGTTCAAGAAAATCGTGCTAGCACTCGATTGAACCTAACATTCTTCTTTTACTATCATAAATAGTTGTCCTGACTAAGCCAAAGGAGTTTATGCTCGATCAGAGGACTTCACTTGGTCTGACTGGAGCCTGTCCAAATCAAAAAAGGGTTATCTTATTTTGTAAGATAATACCTACCATTTTTGGTCACCTGCCATTTCTCGTCCTTTGACTTTGGTCAAAAGTTGACCTTTGACTGATCAAATTTTGACTATTGATACTTTGACTTCTGTCCATGTGTCATGCACCTATTGGAGAGCTAGTGGGGGCTTGTCCCCCTACTAGAACCTAGCAAGGAGGAGGGTGCATGCCAAGGGTGGCATGCGCCCAAGTTTGAGGCGCCCAGGAGTCCCTGTTGGATAGGGACTCCATCTTCTTTTCGGATTTTGATTAGACTCCTCCTAAGAACCAACTTTGTGTTAGATATATGTGCCCTAGAAGCCAGAATTGGCTGACACTTTTAATACACTTCTAGGGGCAAAATTGTAATTTTGACTATAATTAATGAAATGGGTTATTTTCTATCACACATGTGTATTTAGTGTCTGTGATACATCCTTTGAGTTAATGGTAATGATAATTCATATTTTCAAGAGTTGAAAATTTAAGACATGAATAATCATTATTAACTCATAACAGCTCCTGACCATAGGATCATACGAGGATGGGATGATCGGAAGGTTGGTGTACGATCGCTTCTTTTAGTGATGAGTCTGAGTCTACGGTCTCAAACACTGTGGTAGAAACGGTTTTAGAGGGAACCTATTCAGTAATAAATTGAAGTTAACAATGAGTGTCCCCTAAAAAAAATCAGGAGGTCTGTGAAGCTCATCATGGATCGAACTATATCCAATAGGGTCTGATTTCTCCATTCTGAAATCCCATTGAGTTGAGGTGTTCCTAGTGGAGTCCATTGAGAGACTATGCCATTTTCCTTAAGATAGTCTAGGAATTCTTGGCTAAGGTATTCACCTCCTCGATCTGATCGAAGAATCTTAATGGATTTTTTAGTTTGTTTTTCTACTTCATGTCTGAATTCTTTGAATTTTTCAAAAGCTTCAGACTTGTATCTCATAAGATACACATATCCATACCTAGACAGATCATCAGTAAAGATAATGAAGTAGACAAAATTGCCTCTAACCGACACATCAAATGGGCCGCACACATCAGTATGTACTAGGGCAAGGAGATCTGTGGCCCTTTCCCCATGTCCTACAAAAGGGAGTTTAGTCATTTTGCCTTAAAGATAAGATTCACAAGTTGGATATGACTCGAAAGTCAACAGACTCAATAGCCCATTTTTCTCCAATTTGTTGATCCTATCTTTTGCTATATGATCTAATCTCAGGTGCCATAGATACC
>QRFJ01003178.1:53275-119904 GCA_006176705.1 Cocos nucifera | reverse complement strand
GGCTTAACATGTGTGATCAGTTCTCCTCTACCTCTTAGCCATTCCTGATCAGAATTTAGGGTTAAGGTGAACTCTGTCAACCCTAGTCTTCATATGATGTAATCATTCGATTTCGAGTCCAATGTGAAATCTAAATAGAAACTCTTTCTATTTTATTTCACTCTGCCATGGCCATGGGCTTCAGGACTTGATCTCATGATCATCATAGGGCTCCTCTCCTCTACCCCGAGGTAGATAGATCCCATCTTATTGTGCAATCCATTCCTACAATGAACATGTCAAGCCAACATACACCTCAGTTCCATATGGCTAGGAGACCGAGTAATGGTGTAGTCAAACTATAACACCCTCAAGGTGAACTGGATGCACTCAGGTCAAAGAACCAACACACACTGCAGCATCGAGTCAGTCTTGACGAGAAGGTAGATCTCAATGACTACTCGAGGTGGTCACGCTCAGTGCCCTCGTTCTCTAACGAGTACCTGTACTCTCGCTCGGTGTCTCCGAGGCGGAGATATGGCATGGTAAGAAACCAAGTCTGAGTCATCTCAGAATTTGGGGTTGTCTGACTCATGTCAAAAGACAACAAGCAGACAAGTTAGAGTTTAGGTCCTTCAGAGCTCGATTCATAGGATATCCTAAAGAGTCATTAGGATACTATTTCTATATTCCAGAAGACCACAATATGATTGTGAGTCGACATGCTATCTTTCTTGAAAAATAGTTTATTCAAGATAGCGACATTGGAAAGCAGATTAAGCTTGATGAGAAAGTCCTCACAAGTATAATGAGCTAAGGACCAATTGGAACCAAATCAGGTTGAGCCAATAAGAATACTACCTCCTCCACCTCATAGATCGGAAAGAGTTTTCCATCCTCCTGAAAGATACTTGGTATTATTTCAGAGGAAGTAGAGAAAATATTCCTCGTAGGTAATGGTGCTCATGGTGATGATCCCAAAACCTACAATGAGGCGATATCAGATATCGACTCGAGAAATGGCTAGAGGCAATGCAGTCAGAAATTGACTCGATGCACTCAAACCAAGTCTGGACCTTGGTAGATCCACCAAAGGTATAGTACCTATTGGGTGTAAATGGATCTTCAAGAGAAAGATTGGTGTAGATGGGAATATGGAGACATTCAAGGCTAGACTAGTGGCAAAAGGTTATAGTCAATGCGAAGGCATTGACTATCAAGATACCTTTTCCTCAGTGGCTATGCTAAAATCCATCCATACATTGCTTGCCATTGTAGCCTATTTCGATTATGAAATATGGCAAATGGATGTGAAAATGACGTTCTTAAATGAATATCTTGAGGAAGATATCTATATGGAACAGTCGCTAGGTTTCACATCCAGTGATACTGATCACAAGGTTTGCAAGCTGCAAAGGTCCATATATGGACTTAAGCAAGCATCTCGAAGCTGGAACACTCATTTCAATGATGTAATCAAAACATTTGGTTTCATCAAAATCGAAGAGGAACTGTGTGTCTTCAAAAAAGTCGGTGGGAGTGCTGTTGTCTTTCTTGTATTGTACGTGGATGACATCCTCCTTATTGGAAATGATATTCCCATGATGACGACAGTCAAAATATGGTTGTCCAAGGAATTCTCTGTGAAAGACCTAGGTGAAGCATTCTTTATTCTAGGAATTAAGGTCTATAAGGATAGACCAAATAGGATGCTAGGACTTTCATAGAAGATGTACATAAAGGAAGTACTAAAGAGGTTTAGTATGGAAAACTCTGAGAGGGTATTAATACCCTTCAGACATGGTATTTATCTTTCCAAGAAGATGTGCCCTAGCACACCTGAGGAAATAGAATGCATGAGCAAGATCCCTTATGCTTCTGCAATAGGGAGCCTCATGTATGCCATGCTATATACACGACCTGATATAGCCCATGCTGTGAGTGTCACAAGCAGATATCAGTCAAATCCAAGTGAAGAACACTGGACATCTGTGAAATGTATCCTTAAGTATTTGAGAAGAACTAAGGATATAACATTGGTCTTTGGTAACGGAGAACTCCAAGTATAGGGATACACAGACTCGGATTTCATGTTCGATGTAGATGATCGAAAGTCGACATCTGAAAGTCTAATTGTGTGCAATTGTGGTGCTATCAGCTGGAAGAGTTTCAGCCAAACTGTGATAGCAGATTCCACCATGGAAGCAGAATACAAAGCTGCATCAGAGGCTACGAAGGAAGCATTCTGGTATAAGAAGTTTGCTATAGAAAATCAGAGTAATGCCATTAGATGTCATTCCTCTATACTGCGACAACAATGGTGCCATAGCCCTTGCTAAGGAGTCGAGGTCTCACCAAAAATCCAAACACATTGAGTGGCGATACCATCTCATCTGCGATTACCTCGAGAAGGGTTACGTTGAGGTCAAGAGAGTCAATTCCGCAGACAATACGGCAGACCCACTTATAAAGCCATTAGGACAACAAAAAATCGAAGCCCACCTTGAGAATATGGGACTTAGACTTGTAGCCAATTGGCTTTAGGATAAGTGGAAGATTGTTAGATATATGTGCCCTAGAAGCCAGAATTGGCTGACACTTGTAATACACTTCTAGGGGCAAAATTATAATTTTGACTATAATCAATAAAATGGGTTATTTTCTATCACATATGTGTATTTAGTGTCTGTGATACATCCTTTGAGTTAATGATAATGATAATTCATATTTTCAAGAGTTGAAAATTTAAGACATGAATAATCATTATTAACTCATAAATGCTTCCGACCATAGGATCATCATGAGGATGGTGATTGATCCGAAAGGTTGGTGTACAATCGCTTCTCTTTAGTAGATGAGTCTTGAGTCTACGGTGTGGAGACACCGAAGCGAGAGTACAGGTACTCGTTAGAGAATGAGGGCACTGAGCGTGACCACCTCGAGTAGTCATTAGAAAGTCTACCTTCTCGTCAATGACTGACTCGATGCTGCAGTGGTGTGTCTTGGTTCTTTGACCTGAGGTGCATCGATAGTTCACCTTGAGGGTGTTATAGTTTGACTACACCATAACTCGATCTCCTAGCCATTCGGAATCCCTGAGGTGTATGTTGGCTATAGCATGTTCATTATAGGAATTGGATTGCATCAAGATGGAATCTATCTACCTCGGTGGTAGAGGAGCAGCCCTATGATGATCATGAGAATCAAGTCCAGAAGCCCATGGCCATGGCAGAGTGAAATAATAGAAAGAGTTTCTATTTAGGTTTTCACATCGGACTTGAATCGAATGATTACATCATATGATAGAAACTAGGGTTTGACGAGTTCACCTTAACCCTAATCTGATCGGGGCTCAAGATAGAAGAACTTAATCACACAGGTAGCTACACCAAGAGGTTCGCATTCAGCTCTGATGGGTTGCCACCATATACTGCTAGGTGTCACTGGTGGATTTTGGGAGCAATTAGAATGATTTAGATGATCGATCATTCTAGCTATTCGAATCAGAAGAGTTTTGATCCATCGAAAGGAGTTTCGATGATGTCGATGATAGAGATCATGACATATCCCATTACCATATAGAATTAAACCTAACTAGTCACACAAACAAGGGTTTGAATCTGGTGATCATCAATTGAACTGATCCAGTTCAATTGATCTGAATGAGATTCAATTAGGTTCAAGAAAATCATGCTAGCACTCGATTGAACCTAACGTTCTTCTTTTACTATCATAAATAGTTATCCTGACTGAGCCAAAGGAGTTTGTGCTCGATCAGAGGACTTCACTTGGTCTGACTAGCGCCTGTCCAGATCAGAAAAGGATAGTCTTATTTTGTAAGATAATACCTGCCATTTTTTATCACCTATCATTTCTCGTCCTTTGACTTTGGTCAAAAGTTGACCTTTGACTGGTCAAATATTGACCATTGACACTTCAACTTCTGTTCATGTGTCACGCACCTATTGAAGAGCTGGTGGGGGCTTGTCCCCCTACTAGAACCTGGAAAGGAGGAGGGTGCACGCCAAGGGTGGCGTGCGTCCAAGTTTGAGGCACCCAAGAGTTCCTGTTGGATAGGGACTCCATCTCCTTTTTGGATTCCAATTAGACTCCTCCTAAGAACCAACTTTGTCTAGTCTTAGGCACCATCTAAGGATGAATCCAAGAGACTCTATTCCCACCAATCAGATTTAGATCTGAATTCACAAAGCATTGTGATTGGTTGGGAAGAAGAGGAATTGGATCACGCATAGTCTATAAATAAGACCCTGCGCCCAACTCAAAAATATATGAAAAATTCCTCATGCCCCAAGGCTGCCTCTCTCCTCCTCCTCCACGCCAAGTCCATCTTCTCCCTCTCCTCTCCATGCCCAAAATAGTTTGGGATCCAAGTTGGTGCAATCTAGGCAAGAGAAAGGCGATAGAAAGCTAGAAGGCTGCGCTACTGCGATCAAGTGACCCTTAATTCTCTTAAATAGGTCAACTTTTGACCCTAGTCCAATTTGACTATGAATGGATATAATTTCTACAATTAATCTGATCCAAACTTATTCTAGTCAGATGAAAATAAATTCATTCAAAATACAAGAATGAGTTAAATCAAATTTAACTTGGTTGCGATGAATCAGAAAGATTTTAGAAAGAGAAAGTAAGGCTCAATTGTGTGCTAGCACGATTATACCTTGAAACTGATTAGATATAATCCAAATCAATCAAACTGGATTAGCTCAATTGATGACATCCAGACCCAAACCCTTATTTGTGTGACTTAGTTAGATTTAATTTTGTATGGTAATGAGATATATCATGATCTCCATCATCGAAACACCTTTTGATGGACCAGAACTTTTTTTATTCACATAATTAGAATGACTGATCATCAAAATCATTCTAATTGCTCTCAAAATCGATCAATGATACATAGCAGTATATGGTAGCAATCCATCAGAACTTAAAGTGAACCTTTCGGTGTAGTTACCTATATGATTGGGTTCTTCTATCTTGAGCCCTGATAGGATTAGGGTTAAGGTGAACTCGTTGAACCCAATGTCCATCATATGAATTAATCATTCGATTTGACTCCAATGTAAATTCCTAATAGAAACTTTTTCTATCATCTTCACTCTGCCATGGCCATGGGCTTAAGAACTCAATCTCATGATTATCATAGGGCTGCTCCTCATCTACCGAGGTAGATAGATCCCCTTATTGGTGCAATCCAATTCATACAATGAACATGCTATAGCCAACATACACCTCAAAGTTCTGAATGGCTAGGAGATCGAGTTATGGTGTAGTCAAACTATAACACTCTCAAGGTGAACTGTTGATGCACCTCAGGTCAAAGAATCATACACACCACTGCAGCATCGAGTCAGTTATCAACGAGAAGATAGACTTTCTTATGACTACTCGAGATGGTCAAGCTTAGTGCCCTCGTTCTCTAACAAGTACCTGTACTCTCGCTTCGGTGTCTCCACACCATAGACTCAAGATACATCTATCCTAAGAAAGTGATCGTACACCAATCTTTCGGATCAATCACTATCCTCATGATGATCCTACGATTGAAAGTAGTTTATGAGTTAATTATGAAAATTCATATCTTACATTTTCAACTTTTGAAAATATGAATTATCATTACCATTAACTCAAAGAATGTGTCATAGACACTTTTAAATACACACTATGATAGAAAAATAATTTATTTATTAATTTATACTCAAAATTATAAAATTGTCCTTAGAAGTATATGACAAGTGATAGCCAATTTGGCTTTTAGGGCACACATCTATCAATGGTAGCATAGGAATAAATTTCTATACCAATCAAAGTAATCATCTAGCAATGGTATCCGACAGTCGGATAGGTTGAATGTGTAGAACAACATCCTTAGAATCCATGCGGATATAGTTTCCATATAATTCATCCTCTTGACCAAAATGCTCGTAGGATATCTCAAAGTTCAACTATCAACTCTGATCATGTTGTCCACATTATATTTTAAAATATCAAATCCATCTGTTGGATTATCCTGGCCAAGGTTTTGCTATATTAAAATATAGTGATACATTCTTCACCATCTCTTGGAGTGGTTAATTCCATCTTGATCATACTTTGACTTTGCAAGTACATGACTGTGCCCAGAAGCCTTTCATTATTAAATTAGAAATTTAGTTAGTCTAGTACCAAAGCACAGTGAGTTGCTTACAAGTCACTAAGGCGATCTCAGGTCTAAGAGACACTTATACCTATATCCCATCAGAGACATTCTCGATAGTAGGATGCTCTAGAGTTGGTCATGCTCCATGACGATGTATCCATACATCTCACCAGTATGCCACACTAGTGTCTCCACACTCCTTGGTTAAGAGAACAACCAACCTATATAGTATACAGTGACCTATGCTCGATAGATGCTGTCATCCTAATTAACAGCCTATCATTTGATCATGAATAGATTTAAGGACTAATCGATAAATTCTCTTTTTATCGAAGCTAAATAGTTCTAAGGACTTCATCACAAAAATGAAGTTCGTTAGAAGATGAATACTTCATGATGAAAAATATCAAATATATATTTTATTTATTAATAATTTAATTATAAATATAATGTAGCACAACCATCAACAGGCTAATGATTGACTTTGGGATCCATTTTTCAACAACTCCCACTTATCCTAAAGCCACTCGACATAGTATCTAATACCCATCTTCGACTTGTGGTTGTCAAACTACTTTATCGCCAGGGCTTTAGTGAAGGAGTTGGCTAGGTTCTCTTTTCTATCGATCTTCTGAAGGTCGACGTCACCTCAATCCACGATCTCTCAGACCAAGTGGAAGTGGTGCAAGATGTGCTTCATCCGTTGGTATGCCTTTGATCTTTTTGCTTGAGCTATGGCACTAATGCTATCGCAGTGACGCAGGACTGGACCATCTAGGAAGGATGCTATTCCGAGCTTGGTGATAAACTTTTTCAGCCATGTAGCTTTCTTCATGGCATCTGATACTGTGATGTACTCTACTTCGCAAATAGAATCTACCACAGTATGCTACTTGAAACTCTTCCAGCAGATGGCTCCACCATTTAAAGTAAAGATATATCTCGACACACTTCTACTATCATCATAGTCAGATTGAAAGCTAGAGTCTGTAAATCCCATAAGTTTCAGATCTGACTCATCATAAACCAACCATTGGTCCTTAGTATTTCTCAAATACTTAGGGATAGTTTTAACCATTTTTCAATGATTTTTCCTAGGGTCAGACTGATATCAACTCACTACTCCGAGTGAGTATTCCACGTCTGATCTCATACATGTCATGGCATACATGATAGATCCTGTTGAAAAATGTATCCCAAAGCCAATCGTTAGCCTGTTGATGGTTGAGCTACATTATATCTATAATTGATTTATTAATAAATAAAATATATTTTTGATACATTTTCATCATAAAGTATTCATCTTTTAATGAACTCAATTATTGTGATGAAGTTCTTAGAACTATTTAGCTTCGATAAGTAGAGGATTTATCAATTAGTCATTAAATCTATTCATGACCAAATGATAGGCTGTTAATTAGAACGATAGCGTCTATCGAGCATAGGTCGCTATATGCCATATGGGTTAGTTATCCTCTTAACCAAGGAGTGTAGAGACACTAGTATGGCATGCAGATAAGATGTATGGATATATCATCAGTGAATGTGACCAACTTCAGAGCATTCTATTATCGAGAATGTCTTTGATGGGTTATAGGTATAAGTATCCCTTAGACCTAAGATTGCCTTAGTTACTTGCAAGCAACTTCTATGCTTTGTTACCAAACTAACTGAATTTCTAATTCAGTAACAAAAGATTTTTGGACACAGTCAAGTACTTGCAAAATCAGAGTATGATCAAGATAGAATTGACTACTCCAAGAGTTGGAGAAAAATGTATCACTGTATTTCAATATAGCAAAACCTTGGTTTGCATAATCCATCAAATAGATTTGGTATTTTGAAATATAATGTAGACAACCAAATCAGAGTTGACAGTGAACTCTGAGGTATCCTACGAGCATTTTGGTCAAGGGGATGAATTATATAAAAACTATATCTGCATGGGTTCTAAGGATGTTGTTCTACACATTCGACCTATTCGGTCGTCGGATATCATTGCTAGATGGTTACTTAATTGGTATAAGAATTTATTCCTATGCTACTGACTTAGGCTCGGACCTATGAGGTAACACACATTAGAACTCACGATCCAATTAGATGGTTGATCAATGATTAAGAATCATTCTAGGGTTAAAAGATCAACACGATTGATGTTTAACCTAGTGCAAGTGTTGTAGGAGGATTGATTAGCAACTCAATTGATAATTGACTTAATTTGATTAATCTAAAGGGCTAAGATTAAGTTTAATTAAATATAATTTAATTAGATTTAATTTGGACTTGATTAGAACAAGTTCAGTTGACTTATTGGATAAGTCAAGTGCAAGAAAAAACTAGTCCTAGTTCAACTAGGACTTGGGTCAACCCAATTTCCTAATTTGATTAAAAAATTAAATTAAAATTAAATCTAATTTAATCTAATTTAATTAAATTTTTAATTAGATTAGAATATAATGTAGTTTGGTTGACTTGGTTTTGATTTAATTTGGTTCGAGAAACCATGTTTGACCAAGTCATAGATGAAATCCTAGTGGGACTACGATTACACCTTGCACCACCTTAGCCCTCCACACCCCCATATCTATTTTTTAGGAATTTTTCATGAAAGTACTCTTTCCCTTGATCTTCACATATGCCTCCTCTCTCCCTTTCTTTCTCATATGGTAATTTGGTAGTTGACCAAGTCAAAAAGAGAAGTAAGTTTTGATCTAGGATTCCATGAGATAGAATCCTTATAAACTAAAACACCTCCTTCTAATTGTGCCACCCACACCTTCTTTATTTTTTCTGAATTCCATGGTAAAAGAAGTATTTTTTGTGTGCCCCTATTGCTGGTCCATGGCAGGAAATAAGATGGGGGTGCCCAAGAGTTGGATGCCCCAACAACTTGCCATATTATGTCCTTTCCTTGTCTGAGTTTTTGACCACACTTAGACTCTGCATTTCCTTTTATTTAGGATGAATTTTTGGCTGAAATTTTCATGAAATATAGATCATTAAGAGATCATTAAGGTGTGCAAAAATCAGAGAGAGAGAACCTCTAGGCATGGGGATTCTATAGACACCAAACTAGGTGTATAGGTGAGAGAAAAGAGAAGAAGAAGAGGGTCTTCTTCTAGGGTTGTTTTGATTTTCTCTTCTCCTCCTCCTTTTGAGATTTCTTTGAGAGAGTATCAGATATAAAATATCTCCTCTTTCTTTTTCTATTTTGAAGAGTCTAAGTCTCGAAGAAGAAAGCATCGAATCGATCATCGAAGAGAGATTAGCACAGTACTAGCATACTGTGGTGATTTTCTGCATCAGGATCTTAGATTGTGTTCGTGGGCTCGTGTGGACTACTCCTAGAGGTCGGATGCATGTATGGCTCATGACTTCATCCTTAAGTTTGGATCAATAAGTTAGAATGTCTAACTTGCTTAGCTATCAGATCTAATCCGTTATTCTATAGCTACATTAGATGTAGTATTGTAGCATGTTGATGAGATCAACATGTTAATCTTTTCTTTATATTTTTAATCTTTAATTTAATATCATTCCTTGATCATATAATAAATTTTAGATCTAGAGTATTTTTATATTTATTTAAATAAATATTTAATTTATTTAAGTCTTTTGCTACATGATCTTGAAAAAATTTCAAGATCTACCTGTGAAACCCTAGATCTAGTTCCTTCAATTGGTATCAAAGCAAGGTTCTTATTACATATTTTTCTTGAGCATATTTAGATTATTTATTAAATTATATTTAATTTATAATTTAATTATTAAATTTAAAATTAAAAGTTTAGATCTCATGAACTGCTATAAGGTTGTCCTGCTGTAAGATTTATCCCTTATAGTGAAAAGATTATCCTAGTTCATAATGACCTATTTTTAATCATAAATTTATTAGATTTGATCTAATTTTATTTCTAATTTAATAGATTTAAAATAGTTTTATACCTAAAAATAAAATTTTTAGATTACACGAACTGTTATAAGATTGTCCTACTGTAAGGTTTACCTCTTACAGTGAAAAAGTTGTCCTAGTATGTGCTGATCTAAAATATTGATCATAAAATTTTAAATTAGATCTAAAAAATTTTATGATCTAATTAAAAATATTTTAATCTAATTTTAATCATCATAAATATGTTAGATTTGATCTACATTGATTTATGATTGATTGGTGTTGAAACTATTTCAATTACATGAACCTATTTAGATTAGATTTAAAGTAGATTCATGTTTATGTTACTTGCATTTTTTATTATGAATCAAACATGAAACTTGATTGATAGAACCATATTATAAAAATATTTTATAAATATAAAAATTATTTTTGAAAAGTCGAACCCCAACCCTCAGCCCAAAATATAATTAAGAATTAAGAAGTTATTTGATTATGATCTAGGATTGTAAATTGAAGATCCTAAGACATTAATCATAACACATTGGGTTAAATATGTTAGTGAGGATTAGGTCCATTTATTGGGTTAGACCAAGGATTAGATTAAATAATGAACTTAATTAGAGAATTGACTAAATCTAATCAATTATTATCTTAGATTAGGTCAAGGATTCACTAGATCAATTACAATAGTTGTAGTTGGTCAAGTCCATGTCTTTAACGAGACCCAAGATGAACTTGATTCTTGGCTACGAGGTCTAGCATGAACTATTAGGTTGATCTAATTGAGACTAATTAAATCAGTTGGTGTCTAAGGTAAACCAAACCAATGGTCTTTAATTGGTAGCCTGCTTACCTGGCCATTTCTGATGGTGTCTAAGGCACGCTTTGGCAGACTCTTCCACTGATCGAACTTACCTAACCTCTTGGTGAAATTACATTTTGATTAGACCACTTGACTATTCATGCTGACCCATGTTAGCTAGGTAAATTAGTATGACTGATTTAGGTGCTCCTTGACCAACCTATTAATGGTCTCCCTTAAGCTGACTTGGTGAAGTCAGTGGAAGAATCATGATAAGTTGGTTCATCTAACCCTCTTCCTCTAAATTAAGTTAATTAAATCCTTTAAAATTATTAGGTTCATAAAATGAAATAGTTATGGTGATAACTAGATCATAGCCTCCTATTAAATGGATGATAATGGATCCATTAGTTGGATAATCATTGGAGGCCCATAGGCCTGGTGCTTATCCGCTAATGGAATTATCATTCATAATATGATTTCTTTGATGCATCTCTCCAAATGATGGTTAGATTGATCAACCATTGTTGGGCTTAATCATTCATTTGTTAGATGGACCAAGTATTATCATGTTAATGATTGGACCTAATCGAGACTTTTATTGGAGGCCCTAGCTTACTAAAAAGATACCTGGGGCAAAATTAAATTACTAGAAATTATTTAAAAAAATAATTGGTTATGAACCTATTCTTAGATGTACATGGATTGGCCAACCATAGTTGGGCTTGCATGCAGTCTATGTGGATTCTAGTACCCACTAAGGAATTAGGGTGATTCCTTGAATTGGAGGTAGAGGCTACCAGTTCGAATAAAATAATGGAAGACCTTTTGAATAAAGTCTAAATCTTTTGGTTTAATGAATCAATTACTAATTAGGCTTTTGGTTCTTCTTTATGCAGTTAAACCCAAACCATAGTTGCTCCATTCACTATTAGATAATGATTAACTTATGGGGTCCAACTTCAATAATAAGTATCGAAAGTTGAATCTTGTTCAGTAGCATGAAGTTGTTCGTACTGGGGCCACTATGCTCAATTTAAATGTAAGGTCCAAGAATAACCTAGATCAGATAGAGTGCTTCCATTATAAGAAGTAGTGGCATTGGAAGAGGAATTATCCTCAGTGTCATGATTCTCATGACCACAACATGCTGAATAAGAGAGATGAGCAAGTAGTTGCTGATCAAGGATGTTATATGATAACACCTTATAATTTCTCTATTTGTGATACTTCTACTTGGGTATTGGATACCAAAAGTTTAGTCCATATTTGCAATACATTGCAAGGACTTCAAATTAGTAGAAGATTTAAGAATAATGAGCGATTCCTAAATATTGGAGATGGAAGGT
Source organism: Cocos nucifera (assembly GCA_006176705.1). NCBI lineage: Eukaryota > Viridiplantae > Streptophyta > Magnoliopsida > Arecales > Arecaceae > Cocos > Cocos nucifera. Next base: position 107,716 of record QRFJ01003178.1, on the reverse strand, counting down.
CTGTTTTAGTTCTAGCTATGGGAATAGTTCAACTTATTCTCAATACTAATATCATTTCTTTAAATTAATATCATTATTGTCCTTCTTTTCTGATGAATAGAATCTCTGTTAGCCTTTTGGCCAAAGATGGTTATCATTTATTTATAAAGAGAGATTATTATGATATTATTATGAATAATGTTACAATAATGCAAGGATAATAAAGAAATGATATTTATATTTTATCATAGCTCGTGAGTGTAATGTACACTTCTAAAAAATATACTAGATTAGATAATGTCTCTGATATCTACCTATAGCACTATAGACTAGGTCACATTAACAAGAAGAGGATAAACAAGTTGATCCAAAAAAAAATTCTCGAAGTTGGTGATTGTGAATCAATTCCAATCTGTTAGTCATGTCTTCTTAGAAAAATGATCAAGTCATTATTTCCTAGAACAGGTGAGAGAGCTACTAAGCTCTTAGGTCTAGTACATACTAATGTATGTGGACCAATGAGCATTGGTGCTAGAGATGGATATTTCTACTTTATCATTTTCACAGATGATCTATCTTAGTATGGATATATTTATTTGATGAAATATAAGTTGGATTCATTTGAAATGTTCAAAAGATTTCAAAGTGAAGTAGAAAAATAAACTGAAAAGAGTATTAAAACTCTTTGTTTGGATCGAGAAGGTGAATATTTATCCAGTGAGTTCTTGATATATCTAGGAGAGAATGAGATTTTCTCATAGTGGACTCCTCCTAGCACACCATAGCATAATGGTGTATTGGAAAAGAGAAATCGAACCTTATTGGATATGGTTCGATCCATCATGGGGTTTGCTAGTCTACCTATTTCATTTAGGGGTTATGCTCTTTAGATTGCATGTTATATATTGAACAATGTATCGAATAAATTAGTCGCAAAGAGTCCATATGAGATATGGACTGGGCGTAGGCCTACACTCTCACCTACAGGTTTGGGGTTGTCCGACCTATGTCAAATGTTTGCATATAGATAAGCTTGGATCCCAGTCTGATAGGTATGTGTTTATAGGATATCCCAAAGAAAGTAAGGGTTACTATTTCTACCATGCTGAAGAACAAAAGATGTTCGTCAGCCTTAGGCAATCTTTTTAGAAAAAAAGTTCCTTGGTGAAGGAACTGCTGCCTCTAAGATTGAACTTGATGAAGTTCAACAAGTAGAAAAATCGACACTTGAAGCTAAACCTAAGTTGGGTTTGATTAGATCAAATCTAAATCCCAATATACCTACACCATTAAGATGATCCAGTAGTGTACCACATCATCTGGATAGATACTATGATTTCTTGGTCCAAGACGGTGATTCCATCGAGCTTGATGGGAACGATGAGGATCCGATCACCTATATGGATGCTATGCAGAGACCTAATTTCAAGAAATGCTTGAGGCCACGAAGTCCAAAATGGAGTCCATGAAGGTCAACGATGTGTGGACATTAGTTGACCCACCTAAAGGGGTTAAACCCATTAGGGTCTTCAAAAGGAAAAGGGGCATAGATGAAAAAGTGGAGATCTATAAAGCTCGTCTGGTTGCCAAGGAGTATCATCAATGTTATGGTATTGACTATGATGAGATATTTTTTTCTATGGTAATGCTTAAATCAATTCGGATTATGCTTGCGATTGCTGCCCATCCGGACTATGAGATCTGGCAGATGGATGTGAAGACAGCTTTCTTGAATGGAGAGTTAACTGAAGAGGTGTATATGATACAACTTGAGGGGTTCACATCCATAGATGAGTCCAAGGTATCTAGGCTTCAGAGATCCATTTATGGACTGAAGTAGGCATCTCAGAGTTGGAACATGCATATTGATAAAGTGATCAAAACGTATGGCTTCATTAAGAATGAAAAAGAATCCGGCATTTATAAATGGACAAATGGTCCAGTAGTAGTATTCCTTGTCTTGTACGTAGATAATATTTTTTTAATCGAGAATGATATTTTTGCACTGCAGGAAACAAAAGTCTGATTGTCATCACAGTTCTCCATGAAGAACTTGGGTGAAGCATCCTACATCCTAGGGATGAAGATCTATAAGGATAGATCTAAAAGGATGCTTGGGTTATCCTAGTCCATGTACATACATACTATACTAAAAAGGTTCAGCATGGAGAATTCTGAAAAGAACTATCTTTCGATAGGCCATGAAATTTCTCTCTTTAAGAAGGATTGCTCGACAACTCTTGAAGAGAGAGAGCGTATGAGTAGAGTCCCAAATACTTTGACAGTGGGATCTATCTTGCATGCCATGATATGTACAAGACTAGACGTGGCATACTCACTAAGAGTAGTGAGTAGATACCAGTCTGACCCTGGTGAAAACCACTGAGAAGTGGTTAAAACCATCCTTAAGTATTTAAGAAATATTAAGAACCAATGTTTGGTTTATAAGGTGTCAGATCTGAAACTTGTGGGGTTTACAGACTCCAACTTTCAATCTGACCATGATGACAGCAAAAGCGTATCGGGATAATCTTTACTCTAAATGATGGAGCTATCTACTGGAAGAGTTTCAAGCAGCATACTATGGTAGACTCTATTTGTGAAGCATAGTACATCATAGCATTAGATGCTGTGAAGAAAGCTATGTGGCTGAGGAAGTTTATCACCAAGCTCGGAGTAGCACCTGATGGATTTGGTGTATAGGGCAGAAGCATGGATTTGAAAGCAAAAACATGAAATCAAATAAACCAAACCCAAACCCTAGGACCACCTTATTAGCAATTAAATCATATAACATGCATTTGTAATATAAAAGAAAGTATTAGAACATACCTCTTATCGCTAAACCCTAAATTGACCCTGATCGTCGGTAGTAGTTTGTCAGGGGTTCCACCAGGTGCCCACGTGTTCACCCTCCAATGTTGATCCACAAAGAAACTTGACCAAGACACCAGCACCTTTGATTTATATAATTAAAATTCTTATAATAAGAACTTTAATTAAACGGGCAAGACCTTCTTAAGCCTTAGTATCACCTTCCTTGCCTTTCCTTATCTATCTTTCTTTTTCTTTAGTCTTCTTAATTTTTCTTCCTAATCTCTTAGTCTTAAGAGGACTTCTTGTCCTTATAATGATAAGGTCGAGATAAGAGAAAGGAAGAAAGAAAATTAGACAAAAAGAAACTCTTGTAAGAAAGAAAAGATAATGTTCACTACTACGGACTCTAGGTGTGCAACCCTATTTATAAAGTACGTAGGGGTGCCAACAAAAAAAACTCACACCCTTTCCTCATCAAATTCTCATGCCCCATCAGCCAATCTCATGCCTCATCAGTAAAAATGAGATATAGACTTAGTCCAAGAGGTGCCTTAAAACAGAAGGACTCTTCGGACTAATTCTACGTAGTTTTTCTATGAAGAGTCACGATGCTTCTTCTTTGGCGCCACCCTTTTCATCCATTAGATCATGAAACAAAGCCATCCAATGGTTCTAAAAAGGGATGCCCAATTAGCAAGAAGGCGTGGAGATAAACTTTGAATAGTCAAAGTCCCAAGAGACTTTGACTTAGTCCATGAGACGTCAAGGAGAAGTAGGCGGCATGGAGTCTTGGGCGGCACGGGGTCTTGGGCGACAAAACATCCTGGGCAAAAAATTTAAAAGGAAAAAGAAGTATTTCACCTACAGAAGAACTCTTCTACACCCATATCAGATGTCCATGCTAATTAAAAAATATTTACATGACATAACATAAGGGAAAAGTCAAAGAAGGTAGGCGCCATCTTATTCCGTGCACCAAAGAGTCCTTTGCGCATGAAAGACTTCCCATGCGTAAGAGAGAGACTCTCTGGCACATGGGATGCAGGTATGTGGTACCCAATCTAAAGCCCAATCAATCTAGGTTAATCCAACTCAAGACCAAATTCTTTTTGGCTTAAATCAGATCTTAATTAGCCTAAATCGGAAGCCGATTCGAATCCAATTCGAATCCAGGTGCTAGGGTTTGCTATATGTGCTAGCATATTCATCTTGCAAACATGGTCTAATCTAATTAAACCCTTAATCAATTCTCTTTGTGTGTGACCCATTGGGTTCCACATCTAACCAGTAGTGGGTCAGGGTGTGATTTGACCTAATCTGGTTAGAACTCAACCAAATCGATTTAGGTCAAAACTAGCCAACCCAATTTGACTTAGTTTAGAACACTTTCTAATTTCATAATCAAATTAAAATTTTAATTTGATCATACCCACAAGACATGATTGACGTCTAGCAATGTATCATGACTATCGAAAGATGTAAAATTTTGATGAAAATATCAAAAATACCCTTTAGTGAAAATTACCATGCAACTAGATCCTTCGATCCTCCTGCATCCTGAATATGACTCTGGGTATGGAAATATGTCAATCCCAATATCATATTTATTTCTTTTTCAATCTTATGATAATGATTCATTTAATGAAACATTAGAAACCATTTCTAATTTTCATCATGCTTTGATCAAAGTCTTCCTGAATCATTATTTGTTTGAAGTAGGTAGGATGCTATTTCCTCTTATCAGGAGTGATCGATTTCTTGTTAACCTACTCACAATCTTCATATATATAATCTACCATATCCAGATCATCCCATACATAACTATGTCATGAATGAGTATGAACCAAAATATGGATTTATATATATAAGATTCTATGGTAGTTTCAAGTCAAAGGATTACATGCACAAATTCCACTATGAGAACCATCTATTCACATGTAGATAAGACTCCATTAGATATTCTCAATTTGGATTAATTCAATGAACTCATTCTCTAATGAGCACCCATATTCTTCTATTAGTGTCATACATAAGTTATTATGAGATCAATCACTCTCTTAATTGAGAATACAAAGAATGTGCTAGTCTTACCGAAAAACATTGATTCCTAACTCAATATCCCATCAACTAGGAATATTTAAATTAGGATTTTAATATTTTAGATCTCACTAGTATGATCTCATCATAATCCTAAAACTATAGCCCTAATTTATAGAGTTCATCATAATCTTAAATAAATAATATGACACTACATATGATGAAATAAATGCCTTTATTTATTAAAAATGTCATTACATAAGTCTTGAAGACAAAGAACATCCCAAAAATAAATTGGCTTGAGGGCATATTTCTTTCAATCTCCCACTTGCACTAAAGCTAATCACCCTTATATGTTAATCCCATACAATCAAGGTGGCGATCAAACAGTTGCAGTGGTAAAGCCTTAGTGAATGGGTCTACTATATTGTTCTTTATATCCACTAGTTCTATGACCACATCTTGTCTTTCAATAATTTCTCGAACGAGATGGAAGCATCTCAGAATGTGTTTAGATTTATGATGAGACCTTGGTTCCTTTGCTTGAGCTACAGCTCCAGTATTATCACAGTAAAGTGGTACTGGATTCTCAATTTTAGAAATAACACCTAATTCAGTGATGAACTTCTTCATCTAGACAACTTCCTTGGCGGCTTCACTTACAGCTATGTATTCTGCTTCAGTGGTTGAGTCAGCTATAGTTGGCTACTTAGTACTCTTCTAACTCACTACTCCACTGTTCAGAGTAAATACATACCCTAAAATGAATTTGCTATCATCTGGGTTTGATTGAAAATAAGAGTTAGAATATACTTCTAATTTAAGATCAGAACCACCATATACAAGAAAAATATCTTTAGTCCTTCTTAAGTACTTAAGAATACTTTTTATAGCTTTCCAATGATCCTCTTCTGGATCAGCTTGAAATCTACTAGCAATGCCTAAAACATAAGCAATATCAGGCCTTGTACATAACATGGCATACATTATTGATCCTACAGCCAAAGCATAAGGAATAGAACACATTCTATTTCTCTCTTCTGGTGTCTTTGGAGACATTTTTTTAGAGAGATGTATGCCTTGACTCATGGATAAATAACCTCTTTTACTCCCATCCATACTGAATCTTTTCAGTATTAAGTCAATGTACCTTGATTGGGACAAGCCTAGCATCCTCTTAGATCTATCTCTATAGATATTTATTTCTAGTATACAGGATGCTTCTCCCAAATCTTTCATGAAAAACTTATTTGTTAGCCATAATTTAACTAATTATAACATTGGATATCATTCCCAATTAGAGGAGTATGTCATCTACATATAGAACCAAGAATACTATTGGTTCTCCCACTAGTTTTCTTGTACACACATGGTTCATCCACATTCTTGATAAAACCAAACTCTTTAATTGTTTCATCAAAATGGATGTTCCAACTCCTTGATGCTTGCTTTAATCCATAAATGGATCTCTTAAGTTTGCATACCTGATTTGATCTCTCATTTGACTCAAATCCCTCTGGCTGTGGCATATAGACTTCCTCCTCAAGGAAACCATGAAGGAAGGTAGTCTTTACATCCATTTACCATATTTCATAGTCGTGGTATGCTGCTATAGCAAGCATAATCCAAATAGATTTGAGCATGGCAATTAGTGTAATTGTTTCATCATCATCAATCCCCTATTTTTGCCTAAAACCCTCAGCCACCAATCTGGCCTTATAGATTTCAATTTGACCATCAGCTCTAATCTTTTTCTTAAAAATCCATTTGCATCCAATAGGATTTATATCCTCTGGTGCATCCACCAAAGTCCATACTTTGTTGGTGTGCATGGATTCTATTTTGGATTGCATGGCAGCCAGCCATTTGTAAGAGTCTTTACTTTTGACTGCTTCCATATACGTCAGAGGTTCGTCATTCTCAATGACTTGGACTTCATTGTTCTCAATAATGAACCCATAACTTATCGGTGAATTTCTTACTCTTTTAGACCTATGGATAGGAGTTATGTGTTCTAGTTCTTTTATGTGATTATATGGTTGAGAAATTTCTATTTGATTTTCTTGAACTTCACTAAGTTCAATATTTCTGCCACTGCCCTTTTCTAGGATAATTTTTTTTCCATGAAAATGGCATGCCTACTTACAAATACCTTTTGTTCAGTAGGATGGTAGAATAAATATCCTATACTATTTCTAGGATATCCTATAAATAGACATCTGTCTGATCTAGCATCAAGTTTATGTCCAAAATTTTTTTTGACATAAGCTAGACAACCCCATATCTTAAGATACTTAAGATTAGGTTTCTTACTTCTCCATATATTATATGGAGTACTAGATACAGATTTAGAACGTACTCTATTCAAGATGTAAATTGCAGTCTCCAGAGCATGACCCTAGAAGGAAATAGGTAAATCGGTGAAGCACATCATGGACCATACCATATCTAATAAGGTACAATTTTTCCTTTCGACTACACCATTTAATTACGGTGTATAAAGAGATGTCCATTCAGAGAGATCCCTTTAAATTTAAGATAGTCAAGAAACTCACTAGATAAGTATTCTCCTCTCCGATCAGATCGAAGGATTTTTATACATTGTCCAGTTTGTTTTTCGACCATACTTTGATACTCTTTAAATTTATCAAAGGCTTCTGATTTGTGTTTCATAAGATACACATATCCAAACCTAGATAAATCATTAGTGAATGTAATAAAATAAGAGTATCCTCCTCTAGCTTGAGTTGTCATAGGACCACATACATTCGTATGTACAAGTTCTAATAACTCATTTGTCCTTTCTCTATGTCCACTAAATGGAATCTTGGTCATTTTACCCATGAGGCATGATTCACAAGTTCCCAATGATTCATAATCAAAAGGATCAAAGAACTTTTCTTTGTATAACTTGTTAATCCTAGCCTCACTAATATGACCTAATCGACAATGCCAGAGTAAAGTATTATTTATGTCATCTCTCTTACATTTTTAATTTTCATCAATATGAAATATATTATTATCCAAACATAGAGTCAACAAACCATTGCTAAATATGCCAAAACAAACAATTTTGTTAGAATATTTGATCGAGCAACCTTCGCTCGTTACATTAAGACTATAACCTTATTTTAATAACAAGGGTATAGATATAATATTTCTAATGATCTTAGTTATATAATAACAATTTGTAAGCTCTAAGATCTTTCCATAAGGTAACTTCAATATATCTGTCCCTACAGCTTCTGCCTGGAAAGATTCTCCTCCAGCACCATAAAGCTTGAAGTCACCTTTCTTCAAACTCTTAATTTTCTGCAGCCTCTACAAAGATTTGTAGATATGAAAACCACAGTCGGTATCTAATACCCAAGAATTTAAAATGGAAGAATTTAATGATAATATAGTATGTATCTCATACATACCTTTTGGTGCATTATTTGCACCAGACTTCATGGTTGCAAGGTAAGACTTGCAATTCCTCTTCCAATGACCTGCTTTGCCATAGTGAAAATAGGTCGTTTGTCCGGAGACCTTCTTCCCCTTTTTCTTCTTATTTATACCACTTTTAGGATTCAACCTTCTCTTTGAACCCTTTTTGCCTGCCTTCTTCTTGGAGATCCCTTCCACAAGAAGAAGAGGAGCCTTATCTTTCTTGATATGGCTTTCTACTATCTTGAGCATATTTAACAGCTCAGGCAATGAAGAATTCAGTTTGTTCATGTGATAGTTCATGACAAACTAAGAAAATGATTCTAATAGTGATTGTAGGATCAAATCCTGACTTAACTCTCCATCCATTACAAAACCTAATTAACTTAATCGAGTAATTAGGTCAATTACCATCAAAACATGATTTTGTACGGATGTTCCTTCTATCATTCTTGTATGAAATAATTGCTTAGATATCTCATATCTAGCAGTCCTACTATGCTCTCCATAAAGCTCTTTTAGATTGAGCAGTATCGATTGAGTGTCCATGCTATCATGCTGCCTCTGTAATTCATTATTCGTAGAGGCAAGTATGATGCATTTGATAGTAAGGGAATCATTATGCCACATCTTGTATGTGGACTTATCTTCATCTATGGCATCATTTCCTAATGGCTTAGGATCAGGGGTGTCAAGAATATAGGAGAGTTTTTCTTGACTGAGTACTATTTTAAGATTTCTCAATCAGTCAACATAATTTTGACTAGTTAATTTATTTGAATCCAAAATTGAATGTAATGAAAGTGAAGAAGCCATTTAATCTACATAATAAAGAATAATACATAAGCAAATAATTCATGATGATAAACATAATTAAATTAGAGCTTTAATTTAATTATGTCTCTCACTAAAAATCATAACCCTCTTATTGATTTTCTTAGTGAGAATAAGATCCTAATTCCTTATAAAAAGTCTTGTGGTTGCACAACAAACTTGTTATAAGTTCAAAGGTAGGAAACTCTTTTCAATTGCATTTTATACAATTCTCAAAAAACTTTTGCCTCTAAAATATTAATAAACTTGTGTTAACACAACAAACTTTAATATTTTAGTTTAAGTAGAACCCTTCATTTCTATACAGTCAAAAATAAAATATAACTACTTTTGTTGTTACACAACAAAGTAGTATATTCAAAATGCTGTAAGCATCTCAATACACTAGATTAATATTACATCTTTTTCCATGATAGATCTTATGGTTACACAACAGAACTAATATGGTTCTGGACATAATAAGAAAATAGTATGAAGGAAGGCCTTAATGTAGTGAATATAATATTAAGCATTTCAATCTGGAACTAAATTAATCAAATCGACCAGATAAATGGGAGAGAAATGGGAGTCCCCTCGTTGTTTTCGTTAGACACCAATAAATTTGGCCAGATCAGATAATGGAACCAATTAAAAAAAAATCATGTTCTCTTTACCAATCATGAACCAATTTTACTAGGCACCGATAGATCAATTAGACATCCTGACTGATTCAGCTATAGATTAATTACACTACAACTTAATATAATTTATCATAGAGGGATTTAAAAGGTCTCGATATACATACTGATTTAAATCAAACTAAATTCCTAATACCATTAATTATAATAAAATTTAGGTATAATTATTCTAGGACAACCATCATTATATAGTGAATACTTTCCACTATATCAAGGCAACCTTTATAGAATAATATATACAACATAATCTCATTATGATAAGTAAAAGAATATGATCTCATCATATAAATAAAAATATGCTAAAAATATTATATCATATTTTTCATTTATGCCATTATACTGTAAGCAAAGCATTATATGATTTAACCTAATAAGGCTTTCTCTGATACCACTGATGGATTTGGTGTACAGGGTGAAAGCACGGATTTGAAAGCAAAAATATGAAATCAAATAAATCAAACCCAAACCCTAGGACCACCTTATTAGCAATTAAATCATATATCATGCATTTGTAATATAAAAGAAAGTATTAGAACATACCTCTTATCGCTAAATCCTAAATTGACCCTGATCGTCGATAGTAGTTCGTCAGGGGTTCCATCAGGTGCCCACATGTTCATCCTCCAATGTTGATCCATACAAAGACTTGACCAAGACACTAGCACCTTTGATTTATATAATTAAAATTCTTATAATAAGAACTTTAATTAAATGGGCAAGACCTTCTTAAGCCTTTATGTCACCTTCCTTGCCTTTCCTTATCTATCTTTCTTTTTCTTTCATCTTCTTAATTTTTCTTCCTAATCTCTTAGTCTTAAGATGACTTCTTGTTCTTATAATGACAAGGTTTAGACAAGAGAAAGAAAGAAAGAAAATTAGACAAAAAGAAACTCTTGTAAGAAAGAAAAGATAATGTTCACTACTACGGACTCTAGGTGTTCACCCCTATTTATAAAGTACGTAGGGGTGCCAACAAAAAAAACACACACCCTTTCCTCATCAAATTCTCATGCCCCATCAGCCAATCTCATGCCTCATCAGTAAAAATGAGATATAGACTTAGTCCAAGAGGTGCCTTAATATAGAAGGACTTTTTGGACTAATTCTACGTAGTTTTTCTATGAAGAGTCGCGATGCTTCATCTTTGGCACCACCCTTTTCATCCATTAGATCATGAAACAAAGCCATCCAATGGTTCTAAAAAAAGATGCCCAATTAAAAAGAAGGCATGGAGATAAACATTGAATAGTCAAAGTCCCAAGAGACTTTGACTTAGTCCAAGAGACGTCAAGGAGGAGTAGGCGGCATGGAGTCTTGGGCGGCAAGGGGTCTTGGGTGACAAAACATCCTGGGCGAAAAATTTAAAAGGAAAAAGAAGTATTTCATCTATAGGACTCTTTTGCACCCCATATTAGATGTCCATGCTAGTTAAAAAATATTTATGCGACATAACATATGGGAAAAGTCAAAGAAGGTAGGCGCCATCTTATTCCATGCGCCAAAGAGTCCTTTGCGCATGAAAGACTTCCCACGTGCAAGAGAGAGACTCTCTGGCATGTGGGATGTAGGTATGTGGCACCCAATCTGAAGTCCAATCAATCTAGGTTAATTCAACTCATGATCAAATCCTATTTGGCTCAAATCAGATCTTAATTAGCCCAAATTGGAAGTCGATTTGAATCCAATTCGAATCCAGGTGTAAGGGTTTGCTATATGTGCTAGCATATTCATCTTGCAAACATGGTCTAATCTAATTAGACCCTTAATTAATTCTCTTTGTATGTGATCCATTGGGTTCCACATCTAACCAGTAGTGAGTCAGGATATGATTTGACCTAATCTGGTTAGAACTCAACCAAACCGATTTAGGTCAAAACTAGCCAACCCAGTTTGTCTTAATTTAGAACACTTTCTAATTTAATGATCAAATTAAAATTTTAATTTGATCAAAGTCACAAGACATGATTGACATCTAGCAATGTATCATGACTATCCGAAAGATATGAAATTTTGATGAAAATACCAAAAATATCCTTCAATGAAAATTATCATGCAACTAGATCCTTCGATCTTCCTGCATCCTGAATATGACTCTAGGTATGAAAATATATCAATCCCAATATCATATTCATTTCTCTTTCAATCTTATGATAATGATTTATTTAATAAAATATTAGAAATCATTTCTAATTTTCATCATGCTTTGATCAAAGTCTTCCTAAATCATTATTTGTTTGAAGCAGGTAGGATGATATTTCCTCTTACCAGAAGTGATCGATTCCTTGTTAACCTACTCACAATCTTCATATATATAATCTATCATATCCAGATCATCCCATACATAACTAAGTCATGAATGAGTATGAAACAAAATATGAATTTATATATATAAGATTCTATGGTAGTTTCAGATCAAAGGATTACATGCACAAATTCCACTACAAGAACCATCTATTGACATGTAGATAAGACTCCATTAGATATTCTTAATTTGGATCAATTCAGTGAACTCATTCTCTAATGAGCATCCACATTCTTATATTAGTGAAATACATAAGTTATTGTGAGATCAATCACCCTTTTAATCGGGCATACAAAGAATGTGCTAGTCTTACCGAAAAACATTGATCCCTAACTCAATATTCCATCAACTAAAAATATTTAAATTAGGGTTTTAAGATTTTATGTCTGAGTAGTATGATCTCATCATAATTCTAAAATCATATCCCTAATTTATAGAGTTCATCATAATCTTAATAAATAATAAGATACTACATATGATGAAATAAATATCTTTATTTATTAAAAATATCATTATATGAGTCTGGAAGAGAAAGAACATTCCAAAAATAAATTTGCTTGAGGGCATATTCCTTTCAGCACCTTTTCTTGATGGTTCGGTCCTGCTCTACTGCAACAACACTGGTGCCATTACTCAGACGAAAGAATCAAAAGCACACAGTGAATAAAGTACATTCTACGCTGCTTCCACCTTGTCTGAGATATCATGGATAGAGGTGACATCGACCTTTAGAAGATCGATGAAAATGAGAACCTAGCCGACCCCTTCACTGAAGCCCTTGTGATAAAGAAGTTCGACAATCACAAGTCAAAGGTGGGTATTAGATACTGTGCTGAGTGGATTTAGGATAAGTGAAAGTTGTTGGAAAATATGTTTCAAAGCCAATCATCAGCCTATTGATGGTTGAGCTACATTGTATCTATAATTAATTCATTAATAAATAAAATATATTTTTGGCATTTTTTTATCATAAAGTATTCATCTTCTACTGAACTACATTATTGTGATATTCTTAGGACTATTTAGCTTCAATAAAGAGAGGATTTATTGATTAGTCCTTAAATCTGTTCACGACCAAATGATAGGCTGTTAATTAGGATGATAGTGTCTATCAAGCATAGGTCACTGTATGCCATATGGGTTAGTTGTCCTTTTAACCAAGGAGTGTGGAGACACTGGTATGGCATGCAGGTGAGATGTATGGGTACATGTCATTGAACGTGACTAACTTCAGAGCATTCTGCTATCAAGAATATCTCTGATGGGTGATGCATGCTAATCTATAGTAGTGGCAAGTGCACCAATCGATCAAGTAATAAAGTAAGTGAGTAGAGTATCGTCCCTAGAGGATTGAAAAATAAGTACTAAAAAGCTCTTTCCTATGCCTTATTTAGAAGATCGATTTATGAGAATTAATAAAAATAGGATGAAATGAAGAAATAATTAAAAATTATCAGGAAATAGAGAGTGTATAATTTTTAGGATTTTAAACTCAAGAGCAATAGGTTACTAAGGCAATCGATTGACCAACTCAATCAATACAATATTCAAGTTATTAAGTTAATTTTATTTCATGTGACGATGGATTCTCCTAGATTATTCACTATCCTTTGGTCTAGGCATAGCAAAACTATCAATATTTATTAACTACCCTTTGGTCCAGGTGTAATTTAAATAAATATCGATGCATTATGTTTTGTAAAACCTTCTAATTAAAATATGTTGCATCCAAAGTGCACTAAAATTCCTGCATGCATATAAATTCTAAATCGATTCATAATACAAGATATATAAATCAAGAAGCAATAATATAAACGTACTTGGTCTGTATCATCTATGTTCATCATATCAATTAGAAGATGGTCAGTAATCTAAAAGCATTAAGATCAAATCTATATACTCCTTATGAATAAAATTTAAGATTAAAAATAAATCATATTGAATATTGTATCAAAAAGAGTGGCTACACCTTTGCCTTAGTAAAATAAAATTTAGTTCATAGTAACAAAATCAAAAATATCAAATAAAATAAAATGTATGAAGAAATTAGACTGTTTGTTTGCTGAGATTGATTGTCCATTGCTCTTGATGTGGATAACTTGATGAAGAAGAATTGCTTCATGTACTAGAAGAAGAAAAAAAGAGAAAAAATATAAAAACTCTTTTTCTTCTCTCCCTAAACCCTCTCTCTATTATTCCCTATTTTCTTTTTATTTTCAACTCTCTATTTCCTGTTCCTCAGGCTCTCTAGATAGGTTCTCCACTTCAGTTCTCTGCATAGGTTCTCTACTTTTTTATCGACAGCAGGCATTTTATAGCCTAGTAGGAATCCCCTTAAAACTAGGTTTTAGATTCCTTAAACATGTCAAATAAAGCTCTAGATAATTCTAGCTATTAGATCAGCATCCAATGCATCAAAAACCACTCTATAACCCTTATAAAACCCAATTACAATTGAATCTAATAGTAGCCATCCGATAATCTTGATGATGAAATTTGGATTGTCGGATCTCGCCCAAAGAAGCTCCTGCAGCTTAGTTAAAATCGGTAACGCGCTTCACCATTGGATCTCTACTAGAAGCCACATCCACCATCCGTCAATGCACAGAAGTCGACTGTTCAATCAAAACCCAGCTATTAGTAGCCATCGGATCATGCCTAATTCCCAGAATGCCCTTTGTGGACTATGTGTGAGCTCGGCATTGTTAGATATGTATGTGCCCTAGAAGCTAGAATTGGCTGGCACTTATAATACACTTCTAGTGGAAAAATTATAATTTTGACTATAAATAATAAAATGGATTATTTTCTATCACATATATGCATTTAGTATCTGTGATACATTTCTTGAGTTAATGGTAATGATAATTCTTATTTTCAAGAGTTGAAAATTTAAGACAAGAATTTTCATTATTAACTCATAAAATGCTCCTGACCGTAAGATCATCATGAGGATGGTGATTGATCCAGAAGTTTAGTGTACAACCACTTCTTTATAGTAGATGAGTCATGAGTCTACGGTGTAGAGACACCGGAGCGAGAGTATAGGTACTCGTTAGAGAACGAGGGCACCGAGTGTGACCACCTCGAGTAGTCATAAGAAAGTCTAGCTTCTCGTCGATGACTGACTCGAAGCTACAGTGGTGTATCTGGTTCTTTGACCTAAGGTGCATCGTTAGTTCACCTTGAGGGTGTTATATTTTGACTACAACATAACTCTATCTCCTAGCCATTCGGAATCCTGAGGTGTATGTTGGCTATAGCATGTTCATTGTAGGAATTGGATTGCACCAAGATGGAATCTATCTACCTCGGTGGATGAGGAGTAGCCCTATGATGATCATGAGAATCAAGTCCATAAGCCCATGGCCATGGCAAAGAGTGAAATAATAAAAAGAGTTTCTATTAAGGTTTTCACATCGGACTTGAATCAAATGATTAAATCATGTGACAAAAATTAGGGTTTGACGAGTTCACCTTAACCCTAATCTGATCGGAGCTCAAGATAGAAGAACTTAATCACACAAGTAGTTGCACCAAGAGATTCTTTTTCAGTTTTGATGGATTGCCACCATATACTACTAAGTGTCACTGGTGGATTTTGGGAATAATTAAAATGATTTAGATGATCGATCATTCCAATTATCTGAATCAGAAGAGCTCTAATCCATCAAAAGGAGTTTCGATGATGTCAATGATGGAGATAATGACATATCCCATTACCATATAGAACTGAACCTAACTGGGTCACACAAACAAGGGTTTGGATCTGGATATCATCAATTGGACTAACCCAGTTCAATTGATTTGAATTAGATTCAATTAGGTTCAAGAAAATCATGCTAGCACAGGATTGAACCTAACATTCTTCTTTTTCTATCACTCACTCAGGTACCTTTATCTGGTCTGACCGAAGCTTGTCCAGGTTAGAAAAGGATTATCTTAATTTATGAGCTAAATTTGAGACAACACCTACGATTTTTCATCACCTGCAAATTCTTATCCTTTGACTTTGGTCAAACATTGATCTTTGACCCTTGGACATCTGCCCATGTGTCATGCACCCATAGAAGAGACCTATTGACCAAGTCCATCCGCCATTTGGCAGGCAGATGAAGGTGCACGTCTAGGATGGCATGCGCACCATGCCCATACGGATGGGACTCCAGGTTGCTTCTTGGATTCAAACTAGGTGACCCTTACCTATAGAATTTCATCAGTCTAAGGTGCTACCTAAGGATGAATCTATGGGGCTCTCATCTGATTGGATTAGGAGATGTCATCCCACCAATCAAATTTAGATCTGATTGCACGAAGCAACGTGATTGGTCGGGATGATTCAGCACTGCATGGTGCAGCAGGGTCTATAAATAAACCCCATCTGCGCCCAACCTAAAGTGAGTTTCTCTTAGCCCATGCCCTAAGGTTGCCCCTCTCCCTCCTCCATGCCATCTTCTAACCCTCTCTCTCCTCTCCATGCCCAAGAAAGTTGGGCATCAGTTTGGTACGATCCAGGCAAGAAAAGGTTGACGAGAAAGGAAGAAGGCAGCACTGCTGCAGAGACGACTGCTGATCTTCAGAAGGAGTTTTGAAGATCATCCAAATCAGATCCAGATCTAATTTTTGAAGAAATGAAAGAGAAAAAGAAGATCTCTAGATTCAGCTAGAGTGGATACCAATAGAGGTCAGGTGCTTGCATGGCTAGATCCAGAACCTCACGTAATTAGTAGAATCATCAACGGATAATCGGATAATCCAATATCAAGGTAACATTAATTTAGATTTAATTTAATTTAATTTTTTTTTTATTTAATTATAAAATTAGATCTAAAAAATATCAGATCTAATTTAGATCTAAGAAGAAATTTTTGAAATATACCTCTCGATCCAATCAGATTTGAACGAACCTGATCCAAGAAAATCTGATTTTTCTCTTCAACTGGTATCAGAGCCAGGCTGCATAAAATTTATTTAGATTTAATTTAATTTAATAAATTAATAATTTTAGATATCACATGAGATATGATTAGATCTAAAATTAAAAAATTAAAAAATTAAAATTAATTAATCTAGATCCAAAATGTATGAGATACGTAACTAGACTAGGAATAGAATTATTCTATGTATAGTCTAGTATAATCATAATTTTTATTTGATTAAATATGATTTTGAGATCTATTTATTTACTATTTTTTGATCTTATAAATATTATAATCAGATCTAAAGATAGAAAATAAATTAAATTTAATTTATTCATATAAGATATGATAGTTGCATGTTTAGACTAGTTGTAGAATAGTTCTACAAAAGCATCTAGAATAAATTTTATTTGATGTGATTAAATTTAAATTTAATTTTTTGGATGATTATGAAATAATTTAGATCTAAAAAATATGCATGATGTGATACATGAGATATATGCAAAACATGTTTTAATTAGATCAATTTTTATATGAGATATATGCTTAGATCTAATTAGTTTTGTAGATTAGTTGTATTTCTGATTAAGACGTTTTCCTTGGCCGTCCGATCATAAGAACAAAGTAGGATTTAAAGATCCTCTCCTTCCATTTGATGGGGTGTTCTTATGATGTGTAGGGATGCTGCACATTCATCCTTAATCAAAAATTGAATACTTATTTTCTGCAAAATCGTAGATCCTGAAACCTTAGGATCTTATTTACATATTTTGTTTATGAATCCTAAACTTAATTAAGAATTAAGATTATGAAATATATTAGGTCTAAAACTAAGAATATTTAGATCTAAGACATGTTCATAAAATTAGATTTGGGCTTGGGTAGCTCAATTAGATCTAAGCGATTGATCAAATCAAATCACGAGTTGGTTATATGGGATCAACAGTGCTTAAATTGACCAGCCTAATTGGATTAAGTCTGGGTCAAGATCGAGTCACGTGAGTGATCGATCAAGCTAAGACCTAATTAGTCTCAGTGGTTAGAGTCTGGATTATAGGCTAACCCGATTGATTCTGGCTCAACAATTTGGTGTCTAAGGTAAGTTTGGCAGATACGACCGACTGATTTTTAATTAGGAGCTACTCAACTTGAATGCATTCTTATCGAGTTATTGGCATATCCCTTTCATCAGTCTCACTTACCTGACCATGTTTGTTGACTCAGTTCTGATATGAGCTGGTCAATAATTCGAGCTAACCCATGCCACTAGGTTAGTCATAATGGTTATGACTATGTCAAGTCTAGTTTAATGAGACCTAAACCAAATCCTCCTAAGAAAAGATTAAGTCAAGGTCTTCCACCATTGTAGATGTACGGACCCTTTCCGGGGTTGATTGTTCTCAGCTAGTCATAGTGGCTCAGTTACACCGGGAAGATGCAACCATGTCTATTAGACATTGGATGCTATAGGCTAGAGGATGGATTGGGCTCAATATTTCGAATATGGTGAGTGACCCAATTAGGAAGCCAATCTATGCAAATGGTGGGTCTGACTTAACTAAGAAGTGGATCAATATTTTGGACACGGTAAGATTCATGAATTAGAGACCAAGTTATGGTGCACCATGATCAGAGAATTATTGAACAAGAGTTGTTCACTCATTGGCTAATCCATCATCAATAATTGTTAGGTGAGGTGATGAGTAAGTCAGTGGGACTGCACCATCCACTAGAAATCAGTAATCATAGAGATTTTTGCATCTCTACAAAGGAAGTGTAGGGATCCAAGAAAATAGTGGAAGCTAATTTATTTAAAAATAAAATTTTTAAACAAATTGGTTAAGTCTTAATTATAATATCTAACTAGAAACTTTGACTCTCTATAGAAAAATATATGCATCCAATCCATTAGCACGAATCTTGGACACCCATAAACTGACCGAACCAAATTATAAGGATTGGCTTTGAAACTACAAAATCGTTTTGGGTTCCAAGAAGTTAAGTCATGTATTGGACCAGGACCCTCCCACCTTACCACTCATCCATCTGCTGAGCAGAGAGCGGCTCTGGAAAAATGGACGGACGAAGATAACAAGGCTAGATACTACATGTTGGGTTTGATGTTTGATGAACTTCACTACCAATATGAAGATATCAAGACTGCTCGCCAAATGTTGGCTCACCTATAGGAGATGTTTGGTGAGTAGAGTTGCGCAGCCAAGTATCAAGTCACTAAACAATTGTTCAAGGCTAAGATGCATGATGGGCAGTCAGTCCAAGATCATTGTCTGATGATGATCAAGGACATGAAAGAGCTTGAGAAGCTTAGAGTGAGGTTGGATTTAGATATGCAAAATGATATAATTCTGCAATCCTTGACTAATGTATATGGGCAGTTCATCATGAACTACCATATGCATAAACATCAAAATTCCTTGGCTGAACTTATGAACATACTGGTTGTAGCTGAGCTTTCCATGAAAGGTTCTAAAGGCTCAGTGCTTGCTATGGAATGGACTTCTTCTAAGAGAAAGTCTTTTGGAAAGAAGAAGAAGTCTGTGAAAAAGCAGGAGGCGGAAGGAGGAAAGAAGAAAAAGATAGAGCTGAAGAAGAAGGCCGCTAACAAAGAAAAGTATTTTCATTGCAACAATGGCAGTCACTGGAAGCGAAACTGCCCTACTTACCTGGCCCCTCTAAAGAAGAAGGAGGTAGGTCCTTCTAGAGGTATGCTCATTATTGAGTCTAACCTTACGGTTTCTTTTGCATCCAGTTGGATGCTTGACTCTGGTTCTAGTGCTCACTTGTGCACTTTCATGTAGGGTCTTGAGGATAGTAGGAGGCTGAGGGATGGTGAGATGATCCTGCACGTCGAAAATGGAGCAAGAGTTGCTACCGTGGTCATGGAAACATACCCTCTTCGACTACCATCTGGTTTAGACGTAGTATTAAAAAACTGTTATTATGTGCCTACAGCAAGTAGAAATTTGATTTCTATTTCTTGCCTTGCATCAGAAGGCTATATAATTAGTTTTCTTAAGGACCATTGTAACATTCTTTATGAAAGAAATAAAATTGAAAGTGGTTTCCTTATTAACGATTTTTATTAGTTACATGTTGATGTATTTGTTTTTAATTTTGAGCAAAATGTGAATGCCATAAAATCAAAATGAGCTAGGGATAGTCCAAATGATAGGTATTTATGGCACCTAAGATTAGGTCATATAGCAGAAGATAGGGTTAACAAATTGAAAAAAATTGGGCTATTGAGTCTGTTGACTTTCGAGTCATATCTAATTTGTGAATCCTATTTTCATGGCAAAATGACTAAGCTTCCTTTTGTAGGACATGGGGAAAGGGCTATGGATCTTCTTGCCCTAGTACATATAGGTGTATATGGTCCATTTGATGTGCCAGCTAGAGGCAACTTTGTCTACTTCGTAATTTTTACCGATGATTTATCTAAGTATGGGTATGTGTGTCTTATGAGACATAAGTCTGAAGCTTTTAAAAAGTTCAAGAAATTTAGACATAAAGTAGAAAAGCAAACTAAAAAATCGATTAAGGTTCTTTGATCAGATCGAGGAGGTGAATACCTTAGTCGAGAATTCCTGGACTATCTCAAGAAAAACAGCATAGTCTCTCAATGGACTCCACCTGGAATACCTCAACTCAATGGAGTTTTAGAACGGAGGAATCAGACCATATTAGATATGGTCCGATCCATGATGAGCTTCACAATCCTTTCTGATTTTCTTCGGTGATACTCTTTGTTAACTGCTATATACTTACTGAATAGGGTTCTCTCTAAAACTATTCCTACCACACCGTATGAGATATGGCTGAAGGAAAACCCTAATTTCCTAGACCAGGTTCATTCAGATCTGATCGGATCAAGAGATATATTTTAATTTTTTTTTCTTTGATCTAGATCAAATCTAGGATATTTCAGATCTGATTTTTATTATTTTAATAATTAAAATAAATTAGATAAATTAAATCAAATTTAATTTACCTGATTTGGGTAATCCTATTACCCTGTAGATGATCCTGTTTGCAGCGGAAGGTTCTGGATCTTAGCCACGCAAGCGCCTGGCCTCTACCGGTATCCACTCAGGGTTGGATCTGGAGATCCTCTTCTTCTCTATCACATCCTCCAAAAATCAGATCTGGATCTGATCTGGAGGATCTTCAAAACTCCTTTTGAAGATCAGCAGTCGTCCTTTGCAGCAGCGCAGCCTTCTTGCTTTTTGATCGCCTTTCTCTTGATCTGAATCGCACCAACCAAGGTCCAAAACTACTTTTGGACGTGGAGAGCAGAGGGAGAAGAGAGCTATGGCATGGAGAAGGAGGGGAGAGGCAGCCTTGGGGCATGGGAAATTTTTCAATTCACTTTCTCCTTGAGTTGGGCGCAGGGTCTTATTTATAGACTATGCGTGATCCAACTCCTCTTCTTCCCAACCAATCACAACCCTTTGTGAAATCAGATCTAAATCTGATTGGTGGAAAATAGAGTCCCCTGGATTCCTCCTTAGAGGGCGCCTAAGACCAGTCAAACTTGGATTCTTAGTAAGAACTCTAATTGGAATCCAAAAAGGGAGATGGAGTCCTTGTCCAACAAGGACTCCTAGGCGCCTCCAACTTGGGCACACGCCAAGGGTTGGCGTGCGCCCTTCTCCTTGCCAGGTTCTGGCAGGGGGACAAGGCCCCCACCAGCTCTCCAATAGGTGCATGACATGTGGTCAAAAGTCAAAGTGTCAATGGTCAACATTTGACCAGTCAAAGGTAGACTTTTGACCAAAGTCAAAGAACAAGAAATGGCAGGTGACCAAAAATGGCAGGTAATGTCTTACAAAATAAGACAACCTTTTCTGACTTGGACAACCTCCAGTCAGACCATATGAAGGCCTCTGATTGAGCACAAACTCCTTTGGCTCAGTCAGGACAACTTATTTATGATAGTAAAAGAAGAACGTTAGGTTCAATCGAGTGCTAGCACGATTTCCTTGAACCTAATTGAATCTCATTCAGATCAATTGAACTAGATCAGTTCAATTGATGATCACCAGATTCAAACCCTTGTTTGTGTGACCCAGTTAGGTTCAGTTCTGTATGGTAATGGGATATGTCATGATCTCTATCATCGACATCATCGAAACTCCTTTCGATGGATCAGAACTCTTCTGATTCGAACAGCTAGAATGATCGATCATCTAAATCATTCTAATTGCTCCCAAAATCCACCAGTGACACCTAGCAGTATATGGTGGCAACCCATCAGAGCTGAATGCGAACCTCTTGGTGCAGCTACCTGTGTGATTAAGTTCTTCTATCTTGAGCCCCGATCAGATTAGGGTTAAGGTGAACTCGTCAAACCCTAGTCTCTGTCATATGATGTAATCATTCGATTCGAGTCCAATGTGAAAATCTAAATAGAAACTCTTTCTATTATTTCACTCTGCCATGGCCATGGGCTTCTGGACTTGATTCTCATGATCATCATAGGGCTGCTCCTCTACCACCGAGGTAGATAGATTCCATCTTGATGCAATCCAGTTCCTACAATGAACATGCTATAGCCAACATACACCTCAGGGTTCCATATGGCTAGGAGACCGAGTAATGGTGTAGTCAAACTATAACACCCTCAAGGTGAACTGCCGATGCATCTCAGGTCAAAGAACCAGACACACTACTGCAGCATCGAGTCAGTCATTGACGAGAAGGTAGACTTCCCTAATGACTACTCGAGGTGGTCACGCTCAGTGCCCTCGTTCTCTAACGAGTACCTGTACTCTCGCTCCGGTGTCTCCACACCGTAGACTCAAGACTCATCTACTAAAGAGAAGCGATTGTACACCAACCTTCCGGATCAATCACCATCCTCGTGATGATCCTATGGTCGGGAGCATTTTATGAGTTAATAATGATTATTCATGTCTTAAATTTTCAACTCTTGAAAATATGAATTATCATTACCATTAACTCAAAGGATGTATCACAGACACTAAATACACATATGTGATAGAAAATAACCCATTTTATTGATTATAGTCAAAATTATAATTTTGCCCCTAGAAGTGTATTACAAGTGTCAGCCAATTCTGGCTTCTAGGGCACATATATCTAACAATCTCCCACTTGTCCTAAAGCCAATTGGCTACAAGTCTAAGTCCCATCTTCTCAAGGTGGGCTTCGATCTTCTGCTGGCCCAACGGCTTTGTAAGTGGGTCTGCCACATTATCTGTGGAGTTGACTCTCTTGACCTCGAACGTAACCCTTTCTCGAAGGTAATCGCGGATGAGGTGGTATCGCCGCTCAATGTGCTTGGATTTCTGGTGAGACCTCGGCTCCTTAGCAAGGGCTATGGCGCCATTGTTGTCGCAGTATAGAGGAATGGCATCTGATGGCATTACTCCAATTTCTGCAGCAAACTTCTTGTACCAGAATGCTTCCTTCGCAGCCTCTGATGCAGCGATATATTCTGCTTCCATGGTGGAATCTGCTATCACCGTTTGCTTGAAACTCTTCCAGCTGACAGCACCACCATTGCACACAAACAGACTCCCAGATGTCGACTTTCGATCATCTATATCGGACATGAAATCCGAGTCTGTGTATCCCTGGACTTGGAGTTCTCCATTACCAAAGACCAACATCATATCCTTAGTTCTTCTCAAGTACTTAAGGATACATTTCACAGAAGTCCAGTGTTCTTCACCTGGATTTGACTGATATCTGCTTGTGACACTCACAGCATGGGCTATATCAGGTCGTGTACATAGCATGGCATACATGAGGCTCCCTATTGCAGAAGCATAAGGGATCTTGCTCATGCGTTCTATTTCCTCAGGTGTGCTGGCACATCTTCTTGGAAAGATGAATACCATGTCTGAAGGGTATTAATCCCCTCTTAGAGTTTTCCATACTAAACCTCTTTAGTACTTTCCTCTATGTACATCTTCTGTGAAAGTCCTAGCATCCTATTCGGTCTATCCCTATAGACCTTAATTCCTAGAATAAAGGATGCTTCACCTAGGTCTTTCATGGAGAATTCCTTGGACAACCACATTTTGACTGATGTCAACATGGGAATATCATTCCCAATAAGGAGGATGTCATCCACGTACAATACGAGGAAGACAACAGCGCTCCCACTGACCCTTTTTGAAAACACATGGTTCCTCTTCATTTTTGATGAAACCAAACTTTTTGATCACATCATTGAAACGAGTGTTCCAGCTCCGAGATGCTTGCTTAAGTCCATATATGGACCTTTGCAGCTTGCAAACCTTGTGATCAGTATCACTGGATGTGAAACCTAGCGGCTGTTCCATATAGATATCTTCCTCAAGATATCCATTTAAGGAATGCCGTTTTCACGTCCATTTGCCATATTTCATAATCGAAATAGGCTGCAACGGCAAGCAATGTGCGGATGGATTTTAGCATAGCTACTGGGGAAAAGGTATCCTGATAGTCAATGCCTTCGCGTTGACTATAACCTTTTGCCACTAGTCTAGCCTTGAATGTCTCCACATTCCCATCTGCACCAATCTTTCTCTTGAAGATCCATTTACACCCAATAGGTACTATACCTTCTGGTGGATCTACCAAGGTCCAGACTTGGTTTGAGTGCATCGAGTCAATTTCTGACTGCATTGCCTCTAGCCATTTCTCGGAGTCGATATCTGATATCGCCTCGTTGTAGGTTTTGGGATCATCACCATGAGCACCATTACCTACGAGGAACATTTCCTCTACTTCCTCTGAAATAATACCTAAGTATCTTTCAGGGGGATGGAAAACTCTTTCCGATCTACGAGGTGGAGGAGGTAGTGTTCTTATTGGCTCAACCTGATTTGGTTCCAATTGGTCCTTAGCTCGTTGTACTTGTGAGACTTTCTCATCAAGCTTAATCTGCTTTCCAATGCCGCTATCTTGAATAAACTATTTTTCAAGAAAGATGGCATGTCGACTCACAATCACATTGTGGTCTTCTGGAATGTAGAAATAGTATCCTAATGACTCTTTAGGATATCCTATGAATCGAGCTCTGAAAGGACCTAAACTCTAACTTGTCCGCTTGTTGTCTTTTGACATGAGCCGGACAACCCCAAATTCTGAGATGACTCAGACTTGGTTTCTTACCGTGCCATATCTCATACGGTGTGGTAGGAACGGTTTTAGAGGGAACCCTATTCAGTAGATAAATTGAAGTTAACAATGAATGTCCCCAAAGAAAATCAGGGAGGTCTGTGAAGCTCATCATGGATCGAACCATATCCAATAGAGTCCGATTTCTCCATTCTGAAACCCCGTTGAGTTGAGGTGTTCCTGGTGGAGTCCATTGAGAGACTATGCCATTTTCCTTGAAGATAGTCTAGGAATTCCCGGCTAAGGTATTCACCTCCTCGATCTGATCGAAGAACCTTAATGGGTTTTCCAGTTTGTTTTTCTACTTCATGTCTGAATTCTTTGAACTTTTCAAAAGCTTCAGACTTGTGTCTCATAAGATACACATACCCATACCTAGACAGATCATCGGTAAAGGTAATGAAGTAGACAAAATTGCCTCTAGCCGGCACATCAAATGGGCCGCACACATCAGTATGTACTAGGGCAAGGAGATCTGTGGCCCTCTCCCCATGTCCAACAAAAGGGAGTTTAGTCATTTTGCCTTGAAGACAAGATTCACAAGTTGGATATGACTCGGAAAGTCAATGGACTCAATAGCCCATTTTTCTCCAATTTGTTGATCCTATCTTCTGCTATATGACCTAATCTCAGGTGCCATAGATATCTGTCGTTTGGACTATCCCTAGGTCGTTTGGCATTCACGTTTTGCTCGATAGTTAGAACAGGTACATCAATATGTAGCTGATAAAGACCATTAATAAGGAAACCATTTGCAATTTTATTTCTTTCATAAAGAATGTTACAATGGTCCTTAAAGAAGGTAATCACATAACCTTCTTGTGCTAAGCATGAAACAGAAATCAAATTCCTGCTAGCTGCAGGCACATAATAACAGTCTTTCAAAACTAAGTCTAAACCAGATGGTAATCGAAGAGGGTATGTTCCCACGGCTACTGCAGCAACTCTTGCTCCATTACCGATGCGTAGGATCATGTCTCCATCCCTCAGCCTCCTGCTATCCTCAAGACCCTGCATGAAAGTGCACAGATGAGCACTAGAACCAGAGTCAAGCACCCAACTGGATGCAGAAGAAACCGTAAGGTTAGACTCAATAACGAGCATACCTCCAGAAGGACCTTCCTTCTTGTTCTTCAGGGTGGCCAGGTAAGTAGGGCAGTTCCGCTTCCAATGGCCGTCGCTGTTGCAATGGAAACACTTTCCTTTGACCATCGGCCTTCTTCTTCGGCTTCTGCCTTCTTCTTCTTTGATCCTTCCACCTTTTGCTTTTTCACAGACTTCTTTTTCTTTCCATAAGACTTTCTTTTGGAAGAAGTCCATTCCATAGCAAGAACTGAGCCTTTAGAACCTTTCATAGAAAGCTCAGCGGTAACCAGCATATTCATTAATTCGGCCAAGGAATTTTGAAGTTTATGCATGTGGTAATTCATGATGAATTGCCCATATGCATCAGTCAAGGATTGCAGAATAATATCGTTCTGCAGATCCAAGTCTAACTTCACACCGAGCTTCTCAAGCTCTTCCATGTCCTTGATCATTGTCAGACAGTGATCTTGGACTGACTGCCCATCACGCATCTTAGCCTTAAAAAGTCATTTCGTGACTTGATATTTGGCTGCGCGACTCTGTTCACCAAACATCTCCTGCAGGTGAGCCAACATTTGGCGAGCAGTCCCGATATCTTCATGTTGGCGCTGGAGCTCATCAGACATCGAGCCCAACATGTAATATCTGGCCTTATTATCTTCGTCTAATCCATTTTTCCAGAGACGCTCTCTGTTCAGTGGATGGACGAGCTGGTAAGGTGGGAGGGTCCTGGTCCAAAACATGGGTTAACTTCTCGAAACCCAAAATAATTTTGTAGTTCCTGAGCCAATCTTTATAATTGGGTCCAGTCAGTCTATGTGTGTCCAGGATACGTGCCAATGGGTTGGACGCAGACATTTTTCCTATAGAGAGTCAAAGATTCTAGTTAGATACTGTAATTTTGACTTGACCAATTTGATTTAGGAATTTTATTTTTAAACAAATTAGCTCCCACTATTTTCTCGGATCCCTACACTCCCTCTGTAGAGATGCAAAAATCTCCATGATTAATGATTTCTAGTGGGTGGTGCGGTCTCACCAACTGACTCATCACCTCACCTAACAGTTATTGGTGATGGGTTAGCCAATGAGTGAACAACTCTTGTTCAATGATTCTCTAATCATGGTGCACCCAAACTTGGTCTCTAATTCATGAATCTCACCGTATCCAAAATATTGATCCACTCCTTAGTTAAGTCAGACCCACCATTTGCATAGACTGGGTTCCTAATTGAGTCTCTCACCGTATCCAAAATATTGAGCCCAACTCATCCTCCAGCCCATAGCATCCAATGCCTAATAGACATGGTTGCATCTTCCCGGTGCAACTGAGCCACTGTATCCAGTCGAGAACAATCAACCCCGGGAAGGGCCCGCACATCTACAATGGTGGAAGACCTCAGACTTAATCTTTTCTTAGGGAGAATTGATTCAGGTCTCATTAAACTAGACTTGTCATAGTCATAACAATTATGACTAACCTAGTGGCATGGGTTAGCTCGGATTATTGACCACCTCAGATCAGAACTGTGTCAACAGATATGGCCAGGTAAGTGAGACCGGTGGAAGGAATATGCCATTAACTCGCAAAGAACGCATTAGGTCGAGTAGCTTCCAATTAAAAACCAGTCGGTCGTATGTGCCAAACTTACCTTAGACACCAAATTGTTGAGTCAGAACCAATTGGGTTAGCCTACAATCCAGACTCTAACCTCTGAGCCTAATTAGGTCTTGCTTGATCGTGACTCGATCTTGACCCAGACTTAATCCTATTAGGCTGGTCAATTTAAGCATTGTTGATCCCATCTAACCAACTCTTGATTCGGTTTGATCAACCGCTTAGACCTAATTGAGCTACCCAAGCCCGAACCCAGTATTATGAATATGTCTTAGATCTGAAAATTCTCAATTTTAGACCTAATTAATATTCCATAAACTTAATTCTTAATTAAGTAGGGTTCATAAATAAAATATGCATAATAAATCCTAGGGTTTCAGGATCTAGGATTTTGCAGAAAGTAAGTTTTGGATGGTTTCTGATTAAGGACGAACGAACGCAGCACCCCTACACATCATAAGAACACCCCATCGAATGGAAGGAGAGGGCCTTTAAACCCTTCTTCATTCTTATGACCGGACGGCCAAGAGGAACGCCTTAATCAGGAACATGTAATACTACAAAACAATAGTTTTAGATCTATATCATATATCTCATATACAAATTAGATCTAATCATGGCATATTTTGCATACATCTCATGTATCGAAATCATGCATATTTTTAGATCTAAATTATCTCATAATAATCTAAAAAATTAGATTTAAATTGATCTTATCAAAATAAACTCTAATCTAGACAACTATGTAGAACTATTCTACAACTAGTCTAGACATGCATCAATCATATCTCATATGATATTTAAAATTAAATAATTTTTATTTGCTATTTTTTAGATGTTATTATAACCATTATAATATCAAATATCAAATAGTAAATAAATAGATCTAAAATATGATTTAATCAAATTAAATCAAAACATGCAAGACTATTCTATAGAACTATTCTATTCTAGAACTAGTCATGCATATCTTCTAATCTTAGATCCAAATCATTTAATTTTAATTTTTTCTGATTTCAGATCTGATCACATCTCATGTGACATCTAAAATCACTTATTTTTTAATTAAAATAAATTTAAAATTAGATCTAAATACTTTTAGAACCATGGCTCTGATACCAGTTGAAGGAAAATCCTGATTTCTCGGTCCAGGTTCGTTCAGATCTGATCAGATCAAGAGATATATTTCAAAATTTTTTTTCTTTGATCTAATCAGATCTTGATATGTTTCAGATCTGATTCTTATTATTTTAATAATTAAAATAAATTTAAAATAAATTAAATCAAATTTAATTTTTCCTGATGTGGGTAATCCTATTACCCGTTGATGATCCTGTAAGCAGCGGAAGGTTCTGGATCTTAGCCACGCAAGTGCCTGGCCTCTACCGGTATCCACTCGGGTTGGATCTAGGAGATCCTCTTCTTCTCTATCACATCCTCCAAAAATTAGATCTGGATCTGATCTGGAGGATCTTCAAAACTCTTTTGAAGATCAGCAGTCGTCCTTTGCAGCAGCGCAGCCTTCTAGCTTTTGATCGCCTTTCTCTTGATCTGGAATCGCACCAACCAAGGATCCAAAACTACTTTTGGGACATGGAGAGCAAGGAGGAGGAAGAAGATGGTTGGCATGGAGGAGGAGGGAGAGGCAGCCTTGGGGCATGGGAATTTTTCAATTCCTTTTTTCCTTGAGTTGGGCACAGGGTCTTATTTATAGACTATGTGTGATCCAACTCCTCTTCTTCCCAACCAATCACAACCCTTTGTGAAATCAGATCTAAATCTGATTGGTGGGAAATAGAGTCCCCTGGATTCCTCCTTAGATGGGCCCTAAGACCAGTCAAACTTGGTTCTTAGGAGAACTCTAATTGGAATCCAAAAGGGAGATGGAGTCCCTTGTCCAACAAGGACTCCTAGGGCCCTCCAGCTTGGGCACACGCCAAGGGTGGCGTGCGCCCTTCTCCTTGCCAGGTTCTGGCAGGGGGACAAGGCCCCCACCAGCTCTCCAATAGGTGCATGACATGTGGTCAGAAAGTCAAAGTATCAATGGTCAACATTTGACCAGTCAAAGATAGACTTTTGACCAAAGTCAAAGAACAAGAAATGGCAGGTGACCAAAAATGGCAGGTAGTGTCTTACAAAATAAGACAACCTTTTCTGACTTGGACAACCTCCAGTCAGACCATATGAAGGCCTCTGATTTGAGCACAAACTTCCTTTGGCTCAGTCAGGACAACTTATTTATGATAGTAAAAGAAGAACGTTAGGTTCAATCGAGTGCTAGCACGATTTCCTTGAACCTAATTGAATCTCATTCAGATCAATTGAACTAGATCAGTTCAATTGATGATCACCAGATTCAAAACCCTTGTTTGTGTGACCCAGTTAGGTTTAGTTCTGTATGGTAATGGGATATGTCATGATCTCTATCATCGACATCATCGAAACTCCTTTCGATGGATCAGAACTCTTCTGATTCGAACAGCTAGAATGATCGATCATCTAAATCATTCTAATTGCTCCCAAAATCCACCAGTGACACCTAGCAGTATATGGTGGCAACCCATCAGAGCTGAATGCGAACCTCTTGGTGCAGCTACCTGTGTGATTAAGTTCTTCTATCTTGAGCCCCGATCAGATTAGGGTTTAGGTGAACTCGTCAAACCCTAGTCTCTGTCATATGATGTAATCATTCGATTCAAGTCCGATGTGAAAATCTAAATAGAAACCTTTTCTATTATTTCACTCTACCATGGCCATGGGTTTCTGGACTTGATTCTCATGATCATCATAGGGCTGCTCCTCTACCATCCGAGGTAGATAGATTCCTTCTTGATGCAATCCAGTTCCTACAATGAACATGCTATAGCCAACATACACCTCAGGGTTCCATATGGCTAGGAGATCGAGTAATGGTGTAGTCAAACTATAACACCCTCAAGGTGAACTATCGATGCACCTCAGGTCAAAGAACCAGACACACCACTGCAGCATCGAGTCAGTCATTGACGAGAAGGTAGACTTTTCTAATGACTACTCGAGGTGGTCATGCTCAGTGCCCTCATTCTCTAACGAGTATCTGTACTCTCGCTCTGGTGTCTCCACACCGTCAACTCAAGACTCATCTACTAAAGAGAAGTGATTGTACACCAACCTTTTGGATCGATGACCATCCTCATGATGATCCTATTGTCGGAAGCATTTTATGAGTTAATAATGATTATTCATGTTTAAATTTTCAACTCTTGAAAATATAAATTATCATTATCATTAACTCAAAGGATGTATCACAGACACTAAATACACATATGTGATAGAAAAATAACCTATTTTATTAATTTTAGTCAAAATTATAATTTTGCCCCTAGAAGTGTATTACAAGTGTCAGCCAATTCTGGCTTCTAGGGCACATATTTCTAACAATGGCATGGTAAGAAACCAAGTCTGAGTTATTTCAGAATTTGTAGTTGTCCAGCTCATGTCAAAAGACAACAAGCGGACAAGTTAGACTTTAGGTCCTTTAGAGCTCAATTTATAGGATATCATAAAGAGTCATTAGGATACTATTTCTATCTTCCAGAAGATCACAATGTGATTGCGAGTCGACATACCATTGTTCTTGAAAAATAGTTTATTCTGGATGGCGGCATTGGAGAGAAGATCAAGTTCGAAGAGAAAGTCTCATAAGACCAACGACCTAAGGACCAAATGGAATCAAATCAAGTTGAGCCAATACATTCACTACCTCCTCCATCTTGTAGATCATCGAGGATTTCTCGTCCTCCTAAGAGATACTTAGGTACTATTTCAGAGGATGTAGAGAAAATATTCCTCATAGAAAATGGGGTTCATGGTGATGATCCCAAAACCTATAACGAGATGATATCGGATATTGACTCCGAGAAATGGTTAAAGACAATGAAGTCAGAAATTGACTCGATGTACTCAAACCAAGTCTGGACCTTAGTAGATCCATCAGAAGGTATGGTACCTATTTGGTGTAAATGGATCTACAAGAGAAAGATTGGTGCAGATGGAAATGTGGAAACATTCAAGGCTAGATTAATAGCAAAAGGTTATAGTCAACGCGAAGGCATTGACTATCATCATACCTTTTCACTAGTAGCTATGCTAAAATTCATTCACACACTGCTTGCTATTGCAGCCTATTTCGATTATGAAATATGACAAATGGACGTAAAAATGATATTCTTAAATGGATATCTTGAGAAAGATATCTATATGGAACAGCCACTAGGTTTCACATCCAATGATGATGATCACAAGGTATGCAAGCTGCAAAGATCCATATATGGACTTGAGCAAGCATCTCGGAGCTGGAATACTCATTTTAATGATGTGATCAAATTATTTGGTTTTATCAAAAATAAGGAGGAGTCATGTGTCTTCAAAAAGGTCAGTGGGAGTGCTGTTGTCTTCCTTGTATTGTACGTTGATGACATCCTCCTTATTGGGAATGATATTTCCATGCTGACCATAGTTAAAATGTGGTTATCTAAAGAATTCTCCATAAAAGACCTAGGAGAAGCATCCTTTATTCTAGGAATTAAGATCTATAGAGATAGACCGAATAGGATGCTAGGACTTTCATAGAAGATGTACATAGAGGAAGTATTAAAGAGGTTAAGCATGGAAAACTCTAAGAGGGGTTTAGTACCCTTTAGACATAGCATTCATCTTCCAATAAAATATGCCCTAGCACACCTGAGGAAATAGAACACATGAGCAAGATCCCTTATGCTTCAGCAATAGGGAGCCTCATGTATGCCATATTATGTACACGACCTGATATAGCCCATGCTGTGAGTGTCACTAGCAGATATCAGTCGAATCCAGATGAAGAACACTAGACTTCTATGAAATGTATCCTTAAGTACTCAAGAAGAACTAAGGATATGTTGTTGGTCTTTGGTGATGGAGAACTCCAAGTCTAGGGATATATAAACTCGGATTTTATGTTTGATGTAGATGATCAAAAGTCGACATCTGAAAGTCTATTTGTGTGCAATGGTGGAGCGATCAGTTGAAAAGTTCCAAGCAGATAGTGATAGCAGATTCCACCATGAAAGCAGAATACATCGCTGCATCAGAAGCTGCAACGGAGGCATTCTGGTATAAAAAGTGTACCGCAGAGATCGAAGTGATGCCATCAAATGCTATTCCTCTATACTGCAACAACAATGGTAAAATAGCCCTTGCTAAGGAGCCGAGGTCTCACCAAAAATCCAAGCACATCGAGCGGCGATACCACCTCATCTGCGATTACCTCGAGAAGGGTTACGTCGAGGTCAAGAGAGTTGACTCCGCAGACAATGCAGCAGATCCGCTTACAAAGCCGTTGGGCTAGCAGAAGATCAAAGCCCACCTTGAGAAGATGGGACTTACATTTATAGCCAATTGACTTTAGGTCAAGTGAAAGTTTGTTAGATATGTGTGCCCCTTAGAAGTCAGAATTGGCAGACACTTGTAATACACTTCTAGGGGCAAAATTATAATTTTGACTATAAATAATAAAATGGGTTATTCTCTATCACATATATGTATTTAGTGTCTATGATACATTCCTTGAGTTAATGGTAATGATAATTCGTATTTTCAAGAGTTGAAAATTTAACACAAAAATTTTCATTATTAACTCATAAAATGATCCTGACCGTAGGATCATCATGAGGATGGTGATTGATTCGAAAGGTTAGTGTACAATCCCTTCTTTATACTAGATGAGTCTTAAGTTTACAGTGTAGAGACACCAGAGCGAGAGTATAGGTACTCATTAGAGAATGAGGGCACCGAGCATGACCACCTTGAGTAGTCATAAGAAAGTCTACCTTCTCATCGATGATTGACTAGAAGCTACAGTGGTGTGTTTGGTTCTTTAATCTGAGGTGCATTGGTAGTTCACCTTGAGGGTGTTATAGTTTGACTACACCATAACTTGGTCTCCTAGCCATTCAAAATTTTGAGGTGTATGTTGCCTATAGCATGTTCATTGTAGGAATTGGATTGCACCAAGATGGAATCTATCTACCTCGGTGGATGAGGAGCAGCCCTATGATGATCATGAGAATCAAGTCCATAAGTCCATGGCCATGGCAAAGAGTGAAATAATAGAAAGAGTTTCTATTAAGATTTTCACATCGGACTTGAATCAAATGATTAAATCATATGATAGAAATTAGGGTTTGACGAGTTCACCTTAACCCTAATCTGATCGGGGCTCAAGATAGAAGAACTTAATCAGACAAGTAGCTACACTGAGAGGTTCTTTTTCAGTTTTGATGGATTGCCACCATATACTTCTAGGTGTCATTGGTGCATTTTGGGAATAATTAGAATGATTTAGATGATCGATCATTCCAGTTGTCTGAATAAGAAGAGCTCTGATCCATCAAAAGGAGTTTCGATGATGTCGATGATGAAGATCACGACATATCCCATTACCATATAGAACTGAACCTAATTAGATCATACAAACAAGGGTTTGGATCTGGATATTATCAATTGGACTAACTCAGTTTAATTAATTTGAATTAGATTCAATTAGGTTAAAGAAAATCGTGTCGTGCTAGCACATGATTGAACCTAACGTTCTCTTTTTTCTATCATTAAAAGTTGTCTCGACTGAGCCAAATATATTTGTGCTCACTCAGGTACCTTTACCTGGTCTGATCGGAGCTTGTCTAGGTTAGAAAAGGATTGTCTTAATTTATGAGATAAATTTGAGACAACACATGTCATTTTCTATCATCTACTAATTTTTGTCCTTTGACTTTGGTCAAACATTAACCTTTGACCCTTGGACATCTGCCCATGTGTCATGCACCCATAGGAGAGATTTATTGACCAAGTCCACCTACCATTTGATAGGCAGATGGAGGGTGCTTGCCTAGGATGGCGTGCGCCCCATGTGGATAAATACTGGAGTCCCATACGGATGGGACTCCAGGTTGGTTCTTGGATTCAAACTAGGTGACCCTTACCTATAGACTTTCACCAGTCTAAGGTGCCACCTAAGGATGAATCTGTGGGGCTCTCATCTGATTGGATCAGGTGATGTCATCCCACCAATCAGATTTAGATCTGATTGTATGAAGCAACGTGATTGACCGGGATGATGCAGCACTACATGGTGCAGCATGGTCTATAAATAAACCCTATCTGCACCCAACCTAAAGTGAGTTCCTCTTAGCCCATGCCCCAAGGCTGCTCCTCGCACTCCTCCATGCCATCTTCTAACCCTCTCTCTCCTCTCCATGCCCAAAGAAGTTGGGCTTCAGTTTGATGCGATCCAGACAAGAAAAGGCTAATGAGAAAGGAAGAAGGCAGCACTGCTGCAGAGACAACTACTGATCTTCAGAAGGAGTTTTGAAGATCATCCAAATCAGATCCAGATCTAATTTTTGGAAAAAAGAAAGAGAAGGAGAAGATCTCCAGATCTAGCCCGAGTGGATACTGGTAGAGGTCAGGCGCTTGCATGGCTAGATCCAGAATCTCAGGAAATTAGCAGGATCATCAACGGGTAATTAGATTACCCAATATCAAGGAAACATTAATTTAGATTTAATTTAATTTTTTTATTTATCAGATCATAAAATCAGATCTAAAAAATATCAAATCTGATTTGGATCTAAGAAAAAATTTTTGAAATATGCCTCTCAGTCCAATCAGATTTAAACAAACCTGATCCGAGAAAATCTGATTTTTCCCTTCAGGCATTGCATAGACCACTGCTTCCTTCACCCAATCGAGATGCACTGCTCTATGTAAAATTCTTGGAATGCCCTCGCCCTGGTTACTGTAGCGGTCCACCATGCGCCATGATTTTTTTTGATGTTAGCATGACGTCAGTGGGCCGGTTGGTTTTGTGGTCGGGCTGGTCTGGTTCTGAGTCAATTTAAACTAGACCAATCTGCTTTAAATATTATTATTATTTTTTACTTCCTTTGAAATTTAATTTCGGGCTCGTTTGAAGTCCGTTTTGCTTGAAATTTATTTTATTTGAACCAAAAAAATAAGATCTTCATATTGGTAATCTTTTTTCCTACATAAAATTAATAAAAATATTAATTTTATAAAAATAAATTAATTTATTATATAATTTAATATTTTATTAGTATATTTTTATCACTTATCATACCTCCCAACTCAGTCATTGCTAGTCCCTTAGCAATGCTTTATTTAATATCATGTTTCAATAAGATCACCCATCATAAAGATAGAGCTAAGATTAAAGATCAAAAAGTTTAGAAAATATCACTAACTAAGTATTGAGCTTCAGAAGCAAATTTTGCGATCAATACAATTAAAAACTTTCTTAGAGTATATCAAAGATCTACAGCACTTGTATTCATGAAAGTTAACTTAGCATTTTGGTGCTAATTTAAAGGACAAAAGTATCATCTCTTATTATCTATTTTATCAAATTTTGTTGAAAAATGTGTTTTAAATTCAATCATCAGTCTGTTGACAGTTAAGCTATACTATATCTATAATTGATTCATTAATAAATAAAATATATTTTTGGTATTTTTCATCATAATTATTCATCTTCTAATGATCTTCATTATTGTGATAAAGTCCTTAGGACTATTTATCTTCGATAAAGAGAGGATTTATCGATTAGTCCTTAAATTTGTTCATGACCAAATGATAGGCTGT
This sequence comes from Cocos nucifera, assembly GCA_006176705.1. Classification (NCBI taxonomy): domain Eukaryota; kingdom Viridiplantae; phylum Streptophyta; class Magnoliopsida; order Arecales; family Arecaceae; genus Cocos; species Cocos nucifera. The sequence goes on along the minus strand of QRFJ01003178.1, from coordinate 71,188 downwards.
TAATAAAGATGACAGCATCTATCAAGCATAGGTTACTGTATGCCATATAAGTTGGTTGTCCTCTTAATCAAGAAGTGTAGAGATACTGGTATGTCATATAAGTGATATGTATAGGTACATCATCATTGAACGTGATCAACTTCAGAATATTCTACTATCGAGAATGTCTTTGATGGGATATAGGTATAAGTGTCTATGTCTCTGATGGGATATAGGTATAAGTATCCTTTAGACCTGAGATCATCTCAGTGACTTACAAGCAACTCACTGTGCTTTGGTACCAAACTAACTGAATTTCTAATTTAGTAATGAAAGACTTCTGAGCATAGTCAAGTACTTACGAAGTCAGAGTGTGATCAAGATGGGATTGATAACTCCAAGAGTTGGAGAAGAATGTATCACTGTATTTCAATATAGCAAAATCTTGGCCAGGGTAATCAATCAGATGGATTTGGTATTTTGAAATATAATATGGACAACCTGATCAGAGTTGATGATTGAACTCTGAGATGTCCTATGAGCATTTTGGTCAAGGGAATGAATTATATGGAAACTATATCCGCATGGGTTCTAAGGATATTGTTCTACACATTCGACCTATTCGATCATTGGGTACCATTGCTAGATGGTCACTTTGATTGGTATAGAAATCTGTTCCTATGCTATCAACTTAGGTTCAGACCTATGAGATCATACACGTCAGAGCTCATGATCTGATCGGATGGTTAATCAATGATTAAGAATTATTCTAGGATTAAACAATAATACGATTGGTGTTTAACCTAGTGCAAGTATTGCAGAAGGATCAATTAGCAATTAGACTACTAATTGATTTGATTTGATTAAGCTAGAGGGCTGAGATTAAGTCTAATTAAATATAATTTACTTAGATTTGGTTTGGGCTTGATTGGATCAAGTCCAATTGACTTATTGGATAAGCCATGTGCAAGGAAGAACTAGTCCTAGTCTAACTAGGACTCGGGTCAACCCAATTTTCTAATTTGATTAAAAAATTAAATCAAAATTAAATATAATTTAATTAAGTCTTTAAATGGGTTAGAGCCTTATTTAATTGAGTTGGTTTTCTCTTGATTCTATTTGATTAAAAGACCTTGTTTGACCAAATCAAAATAGGAGTCCTAGTGTGACTAGGACTCCCTAACCTTGCGCCACCTTAGCCCACACCGCTCATGCCCACTTTTCTTTATTTTGTGCATGAGATCTCCTCTCGCAGATATTCACACATGCCCCTCTCTCCTTTCTTTTCTCATAAGGCAATTTGTTGGAAGACCAAGTCAAAAGGGGAGTTAGTTTTGCTTTAGGATTCTATGAGATAGAATCCTTGTTGACCAAAATACCTTTCCTTGAGTGCTGCCCCCTCTTTTATTAATTCTTCTCTTTTTTCATATGAGAAACCTCATTTTTGTATACTCTCCCTTGCTGGTCCATGCCAATAATTATGGAGGAGGCACCCAAGAGTTGGACGTCTCTTGTCTTGCCCTGTTTGACCTTTCCTTATCTAGGTTTTGACCTAGACAAGGGCTCTTCTTTTTTCTCTATTTATTGGATGAATTTTTGGCTAAAAGTTTTATAAAATATAGAGCTTTTGTAGAGATTTAGGGTGTGCAAAAATTAGAGGAATAGGGTCCTTGGGCATGGGGGTTTTATAGGCACCAAACTAAGTGTCTAGGTGAGAGAAAAGAGAAGAAGAAGAGGATATACTTTTAGGGTTGTTTTATTCTTCATCTCTCCTCCTTCTTTTGAGTTTTCTCTGAGAGAGTCTCAGATCAAAAATCTTTTTTCTTCTTTCTCATATTTTGGAGAGTCCAAGCTTTGATCAAGGGAGCGTTGGATCGATCGTCGAAGAAGAAAAAGTATGGTATTAGCATGGTGTGCTGATTTCCTGCATCGAACTTCATATCAGAGTTCATAGGCTCATGTGGATGACTCCTAAAGGCCAGATGCATGTGCAGCTCATGGCTTCATCCTTAAGCCTGGATCAGTAAGTTAGAACATCTAACTTGCATAGGTAATAGATCTGATCTGTTGATTTCAAACCAGCATTGGATGTAGTGTAGATCTAGGTTGATGTGATCAACCTTTTCTTCTCCTTTATAATTTTAATTTTTAATTTAATATCATATTTTGATCATATAATAGATCTAAGATCTAGGTGTGTATATATTTATTTAAATAAATATTTGATTTATTTAAGTCTTATGCTGCCTGATCCTAAAAAAGTTTCAAGATCTACCCGTGAAATCCTAGACCTGGTTTCCTCTATTGGTATCAGAGCCTAGGTTCTTATTACATGATTTTTATGCATGTTTAGATTATTTCTTAAATTAGATCTAATTTATAATCTAATTATTAAATCTAAAATTTAAAATTCAGATCTTGTGAACTGCCATAAGGTTGTCCTGTTGTATGGTTTACCCATTACAGTGAAAAGATTGTCCTAGTTCGTGATGATCTGACTCTAATCATAAATTTATTAGATTTAATTTAATTTTATTTATAATTTAATAAATTTAAAATAGTTTTAAAATACCTTATAGTAGGATAATCTTATAACAGTCTATGCAATCTAAAATAAATTATTTTAGATTGCATAGACTGTTATAAGATTGTCCTGCTATAAGGTCTACCCCTTACAGTGGAAAAGTTGTCCTAGTACATATTGATCTAAAATATTGATCATAAAATTTTAGATTAGATCTAAGAAATTTTATAATCTAATTAAAAATATTTTAATCTAATTTTAATCATTATAAATATATTATATTTGATCTAGAAAGATTTATGATTGATTATTATTGAAACTGTTTCAATTACATGAGCCAGTTTAGATTAGATATAAAGTAGTTTCATGTTTATTTTACTTGCATATTGATTATGAATCAAACATGCAACTTGGTTGGTAGAACTATGTTGTAAAAATATTTTATAAATATGAAAATTATTTTTGAAAAGCCAAACCCCAACCCTCAATCCAAAACTTAATTAAGAATTAAAAAGTTGTTTGATTAGGTTCTAGGATTGTAAATTGAAGATCCTATGACACGAATCATAACACGTTGGGTTAATGGGTTAGCAGAGACTAGGTCCATTAATTGGGTTAGACCTAAGGTTAGATTAAAGAATGGACTTAATTAGAGAATTGGCTAAATCTAATCAATTGTTATCTTAGATTAGATCAAGAATTCTCAAGATCAATTATAATAGTTGTAGTTGGTCAAGTCCATGTCTTCAACAAGAATCAAATGGACTTGATTCTTGGCTAAGAGATCTAGCTCGAACTATTAGGTTGATCTAATCAAGACTAATTAAACCAATTAGTGTCTAAGGTAAGTTTGGCACATATGACTGGTGGTTTTTAATTGGTAGCCTGCTTACCTGGCCACTTCTGATGGTGTCTAAGGAAAGCATTGGCAGACCCTCTCACCGATCTCACTTACCTGACCTTCTTGGTGAGATTAAGTTTTGATCTGATCACTTGATAATTTGAGTTGATCCTTGTCAGCTAGGTAAATCAGTGTGACTGATTTAGGTGCTTCTAGATCAGCCTATTAATGATCTCCCTTAAGCTGACTTGGTGAAGCTAGTGGGAGGACCATGACAAGCTAGTTAATCTAAACTTTTTTCTTAATCAAATTAATTAAATCTTCTAATATTATTAGATCCTTAAAATAAAATAGTTATGGTGATAACTAGATCATAGCCTCCCATTAAGTGGATGATAATGGATCCATTAGTTGGATAATCATTGGAGGCCCATAGGCCACGTGCTTATCCGCTAATGGAATTATCATTTATAATATAATTTTTTGGCTGCGTCTCTCTAAATGGTGGTTAGGTTGATCAACCATAGTTGGGTTTAATCATTCATTAGTTATATGGATCAAGTATGATCATGTTAATGGTTGGACCTAACTAGGACTTTTAGTGGAGGCCATAGTCTACTAAAAAGATACCTGAGGCAAAATTAAATTACTAAAAATTATTTGAAAAAATAATTGGTTATGAACCTATCTTTAGATGTACTAGGTTGACCAACCATAGTCGGACTTGTGTGCAATCTATGTGGATTCTAGTACCCACTAAGGAATTAGGATAATTCCTCAAATTGAAGGTAGAGGCTATCAATTCAAATAAAATAGTAGAAAAAATCTTTTGATTAAAGTCCAAATCTTTAGATTTAATGAATCAATTACTAATTAGACTTTTGGTTCTCCTTTATGCAGTTAAACCCTAACCATAGTTGTTCCATTCACTGTTAGATAGTGATTAACTTATGGGACCCAACTTCGATAATAAGTATTGAAAGTTGAATGTTGTTCAACAGCGCGAAGTGGTTCATGCTGGGGCCTCTATGCCCGATTTAAACATAAGGTCCAAGAATAACTTAGATCAGGTAGAGTGCTTCCATTGTAAGAAGCAAGGGGATTGGAGGAGGAATTGTCCTCATTATCATGATTCCCATGACCCTAACAAGCTAAATAAGAGAGATGAGCAAGTAGTTGCTGATCAAGGATGTTATATGATAACATCTTATAATTTCTCTGTTTGTGATATTTCTACTTGGGTATTGGATACCGAAAGTCCAGTTCAAATATGCAATACATTGCAAGGGCTTCAAGTTAGTAGAAAATTTGAAAATAATGAGTGATTCCTAAATATTGAAGATAGAAGGTCTGTTCCAGTTCTAGCTATGAGAATAGTTCAACTCACTTTCAATACTAATATCATTTCTCTAAATGAATGTCATTATTGTCCTTCTTTTCTGATGAATATAATCTCTATTGGCCTTTTGGCCAAAGATGATTATCATTTATCAACAAAAAAAGATTATTGTGATATTATTATGAATAACATTATAATAATGCAAGGACAACGAAGAAATGGTATTTACATTTTATCACAACCTATGAGTGTAATGTAAACTTCTAGAAAACACCCTAGATTAGATAATGTCTCTGATATCTACCTATGGCACTGTAGGCTAGGTCACATAAATAAGAACAGGATAAATAGGTTAACTCAAGAGAAAATCCTCAAAGTTAGTGATTATGAAATTACTTCCAACCTGTGAATCTTATCTTCTTGGTAAAATGACCAAGTCACCTTTTACTAGAAAAGATGAGAGAGCCACTGAGCTCTTAGGTCTAGTACATACTGATGTATGTGGACCAATGAGCATAGGTGCTAGAGGTGGATATTTCTACTTCATCACTTTTGCAGATGATCTATCCAGGTATTGATATGTTTATCTGATGAAATATAAGTCAGATTCATTTGAAATATTCAAAAGATTCTAAAATGAAGTAGAAAAATAAGCTGAAAAGAGTATTAAATCTTTTTCATCGGATCGAGGAGGTGAATATCTATCCAGTGAGTTCTTGACATATCTAGGAGAGAATGGGATTCTCTCACAATAGACTTAAAAAAAGAAATCAAACTTGTTGGACATGGTTCGATCCATGATGGGATTTGCTAGTTTACCTATTTCATTTTGGGGTTGTACTCTTGAGACTGCATGTTATATATTGAACAATGTACTAAGTAAATCTATCACAAAGACTCCATATGAGATATGGATAGGGCATAGGCCTACACTCTCTCACCTACGGGTTTGGGGTTGTCTAGCCTATGTCAAACATTTGCATATAGATAAGCTTATGTTAGATATGTGTGCCCTAGAAGCCAGAATTGGCTGACACTTATTATACACTTCTAAAGGCAAAATTATAATTTTGACTATAAATAATAAAATAAATTATTTTCAATTACAATGTGTATTTAGTGTCTGTGATACATCCCTTGAGTTAATGGCAATGAAAATTCTTATTTTCAAGAGTTGAAAATTTAAGATATGAATTTTCATTATTAACTCATAAATTCTCCTAATCGTAGGATCATCATGAGGATGGTGATTGATCCAGAAGGTTGGTGTACAATCGCTTCTTTATAGTAGATGAGTCTTGAGTCTATGGTATAGAGACATCGAAGCAAGAGTACAGGTACTCATTAGAGAATGAGGGCACTGAGCGTGACCACCTCGAACAGTCATTAGGAAGTCTACCTTCTCGTCAATGACTGACTCGATGCTGCAGTAGTGTGTCTGGTTCTTTGATCCTGAGGTGCATCGACAGTTCACCTTGAGGGTGTTATAGTTTGACTACACCATTAACTCGGTCTCCTAGCCATATGGAAAATTCCTGAGGTGTATGTTGGCTATAGCATGTTCATTGTAGGAATTGGATTGCACCAAGAGGGAATCTATCTACCTCGGTGGTAGAGGAGTAGCCCTATGATGATCATGAGAATCAAGTCCAGAAGCCTATGGCCATGGTAGAGTGAAATAATAGAAAGAGTTTCTATTTAAGGTTTTCACATTGGACTTGAATCAAATGATTACATCATATGACAGAGACTATTGGGGTTTGACGAGTTCACCTTAACCCTAATCTGATCGGGGCTCAAGATAGAAGAACTTAATCACATAGGTAGCTGCACCAAGAGGTTCGCATTCAGCTCTGATGGGTTGCCACCATATACTGCTAGGTGTCACTGGTGGATTTTGGGAGCAATTAGAATGATTTAGATGATCGATCATTCTAGCTGTTCGAATCAGAAGAGTTCTGATCCATCGAAAGGAGTTTCGATGATGTCGATGATAGAGATCATGACATATCCCATTACCATACAGAAACTGAATCCTAACTAGGGTCACACAAACAAGGGTTTGAATCTGGTGATCATCAATTGAACTAATCTAGTTCAATTGATCTGAATGAGATTCAATTAGGTTCAAGGAAAATCGTGCTAGCACTCGATTGAACCTAACGTTCTTCTTTTACTATCATTAAATAAGTTGTCCTGACTGAGCCAAAGGAGTTTGTGCTCAATCAGAGGCCTTCACTATGGTCTGACTGGAGGTTGTCCAAGTCAGAAAAGGATTGTCTTAATTTATGTAAGACATTTAAGATAACACCAGCCATTTTTCATCATCTGCTAAATTCTTGTCTTTTGACTTTGGTCAAACGTTGACCTTTGAACTTAAACATCTTGACCCATATGTCAAACCATCATTGGAGAGAACATGGTTGGGGCTAGTCCACCAGCTAAAAGTTAGGAGGATAAGGGGCGCACATCCCTAGGGAGGCGTGTGCCCAAGATTGTGAGGCGCCTGGAGTCCTCTAACAGATGGGACTCCAGGTCTGCCTTTTTGGATTCCAATTAGAGTTCTCCTAAGAACCAGACTTTGACTTAGGTCTTAGGTGCCCTCTAAGGAGGAATCAGAGGGGCTCTCATCTGATTGGATTAGATGATGTCATCCCATCATTTAGATTTAGATCTGATTTCACAAAAGGGTTGTGATTGGTTGGGAAGAAGAGGACTGCATGGCATCAGCAGGATCTATAAATAAGACCCTGCGCCCAACTGCCTAGGATTAAGATCCCTAGCCCATTGCCCATGCCCCAAGGCTGCCTCTTCTCCCTCCTCCATGCCATCTTTAGGTCCTTCTCCCTCTCCTCTCCACGTCCCAAAAGAGTTTTGGGCTTCAGTTTGGTGCGATCCAGATCAAGAGAAAGGCGACGAGAAAGCTAAGAAGGCTGCGCTGCTGCAAAGAGACGACACCCGATCTTCAAAAGAAGTTTTGAAGATCCTCCAGAATCAGATCCAGATCTGAATTTTTGGAGAAGCATGATAGAGAAGAAGAGGATCTCTAGATCCAGCCCGAGTGGATATCCGGTAGAGGCCAGGCACTTGCGTGGCTAGATCCAGAACCTTCCGCTGCATCAGGATCATCAATGGGATAATAGGATTACCTGCTACAAGGTAAATTAAATTTGATTTAATTTATCTTTTATTTTTATTTTATTTTCTTTTATTAATAATAATAATTAGATCTTGAAAATATTTATATCTGATTAGATCAAAAAAAAAAATTTTTGAAATATATCTCTTGATCTGAATCAGATCTGAACGAACCTGGACCCAAGAAATCAGGATTTTTCCTTCAACTGGTATCAGAGCCAAGGTTCTAAAAGTTTTAGATCTAATTTTAAATTTATTTTAATTAAAAATTAAGATGATTTTAGATGTCACATGAGATGTGATCAGATCTGAAATCAGAAAAAATTAAAATTAAATGAATTTGGATCTAAGATTAGAAGATATGCATGACTAGTTCTAGAAATAGAATAGTTCTATAGAATAGTCTTGCATGTTTTTGAATTTAATTTGATTAAATCATATTTTAGATCTATTTATTTACTATTTTTTGATATTATAATGGTTATAATAACATCTAAAAAATAGCAAATAAAAATTATTTAATTTTAAATATCATATGAGATATGATTGATGCATGTCTAGACTAGTTGTAGAATAGTTCTACATAATTATCTAGATTAGAATTTATTTTGATTAGATCAATTTAAATCTAATTTTTTAGATTATTATGAGATAATTTAGATCTGAAAACATGCATGATTCGATACATGAGATGTATGCAAAATATGCCATGATTAGATCTAATTTTTATATATGAGATATATGATATAGATCTAAAACTAGTTTTGTAGTATTTTATATTTTTGATTAAGGCGTTCCTCTTGGCCGTCCGGTCATAAGAATAAAGAAGGATTTAAAGGCCCTCTCTTCCCATTCGATGGGGTGTTCTTATGATGTGTAGGGGTGCTGCGTGTTCGTCCTTAATCAGAAACCCAAAACTTACTTTCTGCAAAACCCTAGATCCTGAAATCCCTAGGATTTATTGTGCATATTTTGTTTATGAACCCTACTTAATTAAGAATTAAGATTTATGAAATATTAATTAGGTCTAAAATTGAAGAATTTTAGATCTAAGACATATTCATAATACTGGGTTCGGGCTTGGGTAGCTCAATTAGGTCTAAGCGGTTGATCAAACCGAATCAAGAGTTGGTTAGATGGGATCAACAATGCTTAAATTGACCAGCCTAATAGGATTAAGTCTGGGTCAAGATCGAGTCACATGATCGATCAAGCAAGACCTAATTAGGCTCAGAGGTTAGAGTCTGGATTGTAGGCTAACCCAATTGGTTCTGGCTCAACAATTTGGTGTCTAAGGTAAGTTTGGCACATACGACCGACTGGTTTTTAATTGGAAGCTACTCGACCTGAATGCATTCTTGTACGAGTTAATGGCATATTCCTTCCACCGATCTCACTTACCTGGCCATATCTGTTGACACAGTTCTGATCTGAGGTGGTCAATAATCCGAGCTAACCCATGCCACTAGGTTAGTCATAATTGTTATGACTATGACAAGTCTAGTTTAATGAGACCTGAATCAATTCTCCCTAAGAAAAGATTAAGTCTGAGGTCTTCCACCATTGTAGATGTGCGGGCCCTTCCCGGGGTTGATTGTTCTCGGCTGGATACAGTGGCTCAGTTGCACCGGGAAAAGATGCAACCATGTCTATTAGGCATTGGATGCTATGGGCTGGAGGATGAGTTGGGCTCAATATTTTGGATACGGTGAGAGACTCAATTAGGAATCCCAGTCTATGCAAATGGTGGGTCTGACTTAACTAAGGAGTGGATCAATATTCCGGGATACGGTGAGATTCATGAATTAGAGACCAAGTTTGGGTGCACCATGATTAGAGAATCATTGAACAAGAGTTGTTCACTCATTGGCTAACCCATCACCAATAACTGTTAGGTGAGGTGATGAGTCAGTTGGTGAGACCGCACCACCCACTAGAAATCATTAATCATGGAAGATTTTTGCATCTCTACAGAGGGAGTGTAGGGATCCGAGAAAATAGTGGAAGCTAATTTATTTAAAAATAAAATCCTAAATAAATTGGTCAAGTCATAATTACAGTATCTAACTAGAATCTTTGACTCTCTATAGAAAAATGTCTGCGTCCAACCCACTTAGGCACGTATCCTAGGACACACATAGACTGACCGGACCCAATTATAAAGATTGGCTCAGGAACTACAAAATCATTTTGGGTTTCGAGAAGTTAACCCATGTATTTGGATCCAGGACCCTCCCACCTTACCAGCTCATCCATCCATTGAACAGAGAGCATCTCTGGAAAAATGGATAGACGAAGATAATAAGGCCAGATACTTACATGTTGGGCTCGATGTCTGATGAGCTCCAGCACCAACATGAAGATATCGGGACTGCTCGCCAAATGTTGGCTCACCTATAAGGAGATGTTTGGTGAACAGAGTCGCGCAGCCAAATATCAAGTCACTAAATGACTTTTTAAGGCTAAGATGCATGATGGGCAGTCAGTCCAAGATCACTGTCTGATGATGATCAAGGACATTGGAAGAGCTTGAGAAGCTCGGTGTGAAGTTGGACTTGGATCTGCAGAATGATATTATTCTGCAATCCTTGACTGATGCATATGGGCAATTCATCATGAATTACCACATGCATAAACTTCAAAATTCCTTGGCCGAAACTTAATGAATATGCTGGTTACCGCTGAGCTTTCTATGAAAGGTTCTAAAGGCTCAGTTCTTGCTATGGAATGGAACTTCTTCCAAAAGAAAGTCTTTTGAAAAGAAGAAGAAGTCCGTGAAACAACAGAAGGTGGAAGGAGGAAAGAAAAAGAAGGCAGAACCAAAGAAAAATGTCGTCGATAAAAAAAATATCTCCATTGCAACAGCTGATGGCCACTTGAAAGTGGAACTGCCCTACTTACCTAGGCCACCCTAAAGAACAAGAAGGAAGGTCCTTCTGGAGGTATGCTCGTTATTGAGTCTAACCTTACGATTTCTTCTGCATCCAGTTGGGTGCTTGACTCTGGTTCTAGTGCTCATTTGTGCACTTTCTATGCAGGATCTTGAGGATAGCAGGAGGCTGAGGGATGGAGACATGATCCTACGCATCGGTAAATGGAGCAAGAGTTGCTGCATGTAGCCGTGGGAACATACCCTCTTCGATTACCATCTGGTTTAGACTTAGTTTTAAAAGACTGTTATTATATATGCCTGCAGCTAAGCAGAAATTTGATTTCTATTTCATGCTTAGCACAAGAAGGCTATGTGAATTACCTTTCTTTAAGGACCATTGTAACATTCTTTATGAAAGAAATAAAATTGCAAATGGTTTCCTTATTAATGGTCTTTATCAGTTACATATTGATGTACCTATGTTTTTAACTATCGAGCAAAACGTGAATGCCAAAAAATCGACCTAGGGATAGTCCAAATGATAGGTATCTATGGCACCTGAGATTAGGTCATATAGCAGAAGATAGGATTAACAAATTGGAGAAAAATGGGCTATTGAGTCCATTGACTTTCGAGTCATATCCAACTTGTGAATCTTGTCTTCAAGGCAAAATGACTAAACTCCCTTTTGTAGGACATGGGGAAAGGGCCACAGATCTCCTTGCCCTAGTACATACTGATGTGTGCGGCCCATTTGATGTGCCGGCTAGAGGCAATTTTGTCTACTTCATTACCTTTACCGATGATCTATCTAGGTATGGGTATGTGTATCTTATGAGACACAAGTCTGAAGCTTTTGAAAAGTTCAAAGAATTCAGACATGAAGTAGAAAAACAAACTTGAAAACCCATTAAGGTTCTTCGATCAGATCGAGGAGGTGAATACCTTAGTCCGGAAATTCCTAGACTATCTCAAGGAAAATGGCATAGTCTCTCAATGGACTCCACCAGGAACACCTCAACTCAACGAGATTTCAGAATGGAGAAATCGGACTCTATTGGATATGGTTCGATCCATGATGAGCTTCACAGACCTCCCTGATTTTCTTTGGGGACATTCATTGTTAACTTCAATTATTTACTGAATAGGGTTCCTTCTAAAACCGTTCCTACCACACCGTATGAGATATGGCACGGTAAGAAACCAAGTCTGAGTCATCTCAGAATTTGGGGTTGTCCGGCTCATGTCAAAAGACAACAAGCGGACAAGTTAGAGTTTAGGTCCTTTAGAGCTCGATTCATAGGATATCCTAAAGAGTCATTAGGATACTTATTTCTACATTCCAGAAGACCACAATGTGATTGTGAGTCGACATGCCATCTTTCTTGAAAAATAGTTTATTCAAGATAGCGGCATTGGAAAGCAGATTAAGCTTGATGAGAAAGTCTCACAAGTAGCAACGAGCTAAGGACCAATTGGAACCAAATCAGGTTGAGCCAATAAGAACACTACCTCCTCCACCTCGTAGATCGAAAAGAGTTTTCCATCCCCCTGAAAGATACTTAGGTATTATTTCAGAGGAAGTAGAGGAAATGTTCCTCGTAGGTAATGGTGCTCATGGTGATGATCCCAAAACCTACAACGAGGCGATATCAGATATCGACTCCGAGAAATGGCTTAGAGGCAATGAAGTCAGAAATTGACTCGATGCACTCAAACCAAGTCTGGACCTTGGTAGATCCACCAGAAGGTATAGTACCTATTGGGTGTAAATGGATCTTCAAGAGAAAGATTGGTGCAGATGGGAATGTGGAGACATTCAAGGCTAGACTTAGTGGCAAAAGGTTATAGTCAACGTGAAGGCATTGACTATCAGGATACCTTTTCCCCAGTAGCTATGCTAAAATCCATCCGCACATTGCTTGCTGTTGCAGCCTATTTCGATTATGAAATATGGCAAATGGAATGTGAAAATAGGCATTCTTAAATGGATATCTTGAGGAAGATATCTATATGGAACAGCCGCTAGGTTTCACATCCAGTGATACTGATCACAAGGTTTGCAAGCTGCAAAGGTCCATATATGGACTTAAGCAAGCATCTCGGAGCTGGAACACTCATTTTCAATGATGTGATCAAATTAAGTTTGGTTTCATCAAAAACGAAGAAGGAACCATGTGTTTTCAAAAGGTCAGTGGGAGCGCTGTTGTCTTCCTCGTATTGTACGTGGATGACATCCTCCTTATTGGGAATGATATTCCCATGTTGACCATCAGTCAAAATGTGGTTATCTAAGGAATTCTCCATGAAAGACCTAGGTGAAGCATCCTTTATTCTAGGAATTAAGGTCTATAGGGATAGACCGAATAGGATGCTAGGACTTTCACAGAAGATGTACATAGAGGAAGTACTAAAGAGGTTTAGTATGGAAAACTCTAAGAGGGGATTAATACCCTTCAGACATGGTATTCATCTTTCCAAGAAGATGTGCCCTAGCACACCTGAGGAAATAGAACGCATGAGCAAGATCCCTTATGCTTCTGCAATAGGGAGCCTCATGTATGCCATGCTATGTACACGACCTGATATAGCCCATGCTGTGAGTGTCACAAGCAGATATCAGTCAAATCCAGGTGAAGAACACTGGACTTCTGTGAAATGTATCCTTAAGTACTTGAGAAGAACTAAGGATATGATGTTGGTCTTTGGTAATGGAGAACTCCAAGTCCAGGGATACACAGACTCAGATTTTATGTCTGATATAGATGATCGAAAGTCGACATCTGGAAAAGTCTATTTGTGTGCAATGGTGGTGCTGTCAGTTGGAAAGAGTTCCAAAAAGACAGAATAGCAGATTCCACCATGGAAGCAGAATACATCGCTGCATCAGAAGCTGCGAAGGAGGCATTTTGGTACAAGAAGTTCGCCACAAAAATCAAATTGATGCCATCAGATGCCATTCCTCTGTACTGCAATAATAATGGTGTTATAGCCCTTGCTAAGGAGCCAAAGTCTCATCAAAAATCCAAACACATTGAGCAGTGATACCACCTCATCCATGATTACCTTAAGAAGGGATACGTCGAGGTCAAGAGAGTCGACTCCACAGACAATGTGGCAGACCCACTTACAAAGTCATTGGGCCAGCAGAAGATTGAAGCCCACCTTGAGAAGATGGAACATAGATTTGTAGGCAATTGGCTTTAGATCAAGTGGGAGTTTGTTAGATATGTGTGCCTAGAAGTCAGAATTGGCTGACACTTGTTGTACACTTCTAAGGGCAAAATTATAATTTTGACTATAAATAATAAAATAAATTATTTTCTATCATAATGTATATTTAGTGTTTGTGATACATCCCTTGAGTTAATGTCAATGATAATTCTTATTTTCAAGAGTTAAAAATTTAAGACATGAATTTTCATTATTAACTCATAAAATGCTCTTAACCGTAGGATCATCATGAGGATGGTGATTGATCCGAAAGATTGGTGTACAATTGCTTTTTTATAGTACATGAGTCTTGAGTCTATGATGTAGAGACACCAAAGTGAGAGTACAGGTACTCGTTAGAGAATAAGGGCACTGAGCATGACCACCTCGAGCAGTCATTAAAAAGTCTACCTTCTCGTCGATGATAGGCTCAAAGCTGTAGTTGTGTGTCTGGTTCTTTGACCTGAGGTGCATCGATGGTTCATCTTGAGGGTATTATATTTTGACTACACTATGACTCAATCTCCTAGCCATTTGAAACCTTAAGGTGTATGTTGGCTATAGCATGTACATTGTAGGAATTGGATTGCACCAAGAGGGAATCTATCTACCTCAGTAGATGAGGAGTAGCCCTATGATGATCATGAGAATCAAGTCGATAAGCCCATGGCCATGGCAATGTAAAATAATAGAAAGAGTTTCTATTAAGGTTTTCATATTGGACTTGAATCAAATGATTAATCATATGATGGATATTAGGTTTTAACGAGTTCACCTTAACCCTAATTCGATCAGGGCTCAAGATAGAAGAACTTAACCACATAGGTAACTGCACTGAGAGGTTTGTTTTTAGTTCTGATGGGTTGCCACCATATGCTGCTAGGTGTCAGTGATAGATTTTGAGAGCAATTAGAATGATTTTGAGGATCGATCATTCTAGTTGTCTAAATCAAAATAGTTCTGATCTATCGGAAGGTGTTTCGATGATATCGATAATAGAGATCATGACATATCTCATTACCATATGGAACTGAATCTAACTGGATCATAGAAATAAGGGTTTGGATCTGGATATCATCAATTGAACTAACCCAAGTAAATTGATTTGAATTAGATTCAATTAGGTTCAAGAAAATCATGCTTGCACATGATTGAGCCTAATATTCTTCTTTAATTATCATTAAACGTTGTCTCAACTGAGCCAAATATATTTGGGCTCACTCAGATACTTTTACTTGATCTGACTGGAGCTTGTCTAGGTTAGAAAAGGGTTGTCTTAATTTATGAGATGAATTTGAGACAACACCTACCATTTTCCGTCACCTGCTAAATCTTGTCTTTTGACTTTGGTCAAACATTGACCTTTGACACTTAGACATCTGCCTGAAGGAGAATCCTGATTTCCCGGTCCAGGTTCGTTCAGATCTGATTAGATCAAGAGATATATTTCAAAAATTTTCTCTTGATCTCAATCAGATCTTGATATGTTTCAGATCTGATTCTTATTATTTTAATAAATAAAATAAAATAAGATAAATTAAATCAAATTTAATTTACCTGATTTGGGTAATCCTATTACCCTGTAGATGATCCTGATTGCAGCGGAAGGTTCTGGATCTTAGCCACGCAAGCGCCTGGCCTCTACCGGTATCCACTCGGGTTGGATCTAGAGATCCTCTTCTTCTCTATCACACCTCCAAAAATTAGATCTGGATCTGATCTGGAGGATCTTCAAAACTCTTTTGAAGATCTGCAGTCGTCCTTTTGCAGCAGCGCAGCCTTCTTGATTTTGATCGCCTTTCCTTGATCTGAATCGCACCAATCTAAATCCAAAACACTTTTGGACGTGGAGAGCAAGGGGAGAAGAGACTATGGCATGGAGAAGGAGGGGAGAGGCAGCCTTGGGGCGTGTCTAATAGCATTGGAATTAGGGTTGGGCGCAGGGTCTTATTTATAGACCTCTTGTGATCCAACTCCTCTTCCTCTCAACCAATCACAACCCTTTGTGAAATCAGATCTAAATCTGATTGGTTGAAAAAGAGACCCCTGGATTCCTCCTTAGAGGGCGCCTAAGACCAGTCAAACTGGATTCTTAGTAGAACTCTGATTGGAATCCAAAAGGGAGGTGGAGTCCTTGTCCAACAAGGACTCCTAGGCGCCTCCTACTTGGGCTCACGCCACCCTTGGCGTGCGCCCTTCTCCTTGCCAGGTTCTGGCAGGGGGACAGGCCCCCACCAGCTCTCCAATAGGTGCATGACATGTGGTCAAAAGTCAAAGGGTGAATGGTCAACGTTTGACCAGTCAAAGGTAGACTTTTGACCAAAGTCAAAGAACAAGAAATGGCAGGTGACCAAAAATGGCAGGTAATGTCTTACAAATAAGACAACCTATTCTGACTTGGACAACCTCCAGTCAGACCATATGAAGGCCTCTGATTGAGCACAAACTCCTTTGGCTCAGTCAGGACAACTTATTTATGATAGTAAAAGAAGAACGTTAGGTTCAATCGAGTGCTAGCACGATTTCCTTGAACCTAATTGAATCTCATTCAGATCAATTGAACTAGATCAGTTCAATTGATGATCACCAGATTCAAACCCTTGTTTGTGTGACCCAGTTAGGTTCAGTTCTGTATGGTAATGGGATATGTCATGATCTCTATCATCGACATCATCGAAACTCCTTTCGATGGATCAGAACTCTTCTGATTCGAACAGCTAGAATGATCGATCATCTAAATCATTCTAATTGCTCCCAAAATCCACCAGTGACACCTAGCAGTATATGGTGGCAACCCATCAGAGCTGAATGCGAACCTCTTGGTGCAGCTACCTGTGTGATTAAGTTCTTCTATCTTGAGCCCCGATCAGATTAGGGTTAAGGTGAACTCGTCAAACCCTAGTCTCTGTCATATGATGTAATCATTCGATTCGAGTCCAATGTGAAAATCTAAATAGAAACTCTTTCTATTATTTCACTCTACCATGGCCATGGATTTCTGGACTTGATTCTCATGATCATCATAGGGCTGCTCCTCTACCACCGAGGTAGATAGATTCCCATCTTGATGCAATCCAGTTCCTACAATGAACATGCTATAGCCAACATACACCTCAGGGTTCCATATGGCTAGGAGACCGAGTAATGGTGTAGTCAAACTATAACACCCTCAAGGTGAACTGCCGATGCATCTCAGGTCAAAGAACCAGACACACTACTGCAGCATCGAGTCAGTCATTGACGAGAAGGTAGACTTCCTAATGACTACTCGAGGTGGTCACGCTCAGTGCCCTCGTTCTCTAACGAGTACCTGTACTCTCGCTCCGGTGTCTCCACACCGTAGACTCAAGACTCATCTACTAAAGAGAAGCGATCGTACACCAACCTTCCGGATCAATCACCATCCTCGTGATGATCCTATGGTCGGGAGCTGTTTATGAGTTAATAATGATTATTCATGTCTTAAATTTTCAACTCTTGAAAATATGAATTATCATTACCATTAACTCAAAGGATGTATCACAGACACTAAATACACATGTGTGATAGAAAATAACCCATTTCATTAATTATAGTCAAAATTACAATTTTGCCCCTAGAAGTGTATTACAAGTGTCAGCCAATTCTGGCTTCTAGGGCACATATATCTAACAATCTCCCACTTGTTCCTAAAGCCAATTGGCTACAAGTCTAAGTCCCATCTTCTCAAGGTGGGCTTCGATCTTCTGCTGGCCCAACGGCTTTGTAAGTGGGTCTGCCACATTATCTGCGGAGTTGACTCTCTTGACCTCAACGTAACCTTTCTCAAGGTAATCGCGGATGAGATGGTATCACCGTTTGCTAGGAACTCTTCCAGCACAAACAGTCTGCCAGATGTCGACTTTCGATCATCTATATCGGACATGAAGTCCGAGTCTGTGTATCCCTGAACTTGGAGTTCTCCATTACCAAAGACCAACATCATATCCTTAGTTCTTCTCAAGTACTTAAGGATACATTTCACAGAA